>WAAD01012310.1:35425-47206 GCA_013389945.1 Fregata magnificens | reverse complement strand
GTGGGCGGCGGCGGGGGCTCGGGAGAGCGGCTCGCCAAGGCGGAGGCGGCGGAGGGTGTCAGTCGGTTGCCGTCGGTAAGGCGCGCGGGCAGAAGAGCCGCCCCAGAAACTCGGCTGCCCCGGAGCTCCCCGCTCCCCTCAAAGCGCGTTCGTCCGAAGGGATGGGACCCAGATCCTTCCGGGCCCTGCCGAGTGTGAAAGAAGCGATCTGGTCGTACAAACAGGGTTACGTACCCACAGCAAGTCAACGCAATTTGGATCAATACAAGCGACGTACAACCGTCCTGTTCCACTGAGGACGGACAAAGTCTCACGTGTTTACCACAAGCAGGAGGACGACAAAGTTAACTGGGAACTTCATGAGCAGAATAGCAAAACAGCGCAAGATGAAAGATACCCTTGTTCAGGTGACGAACTGCTCACACCCTTCCCCAGAAAACCAGTACCAGCTTCTCTGTTGGTGGCACAGCTTCTGTCTTCCAACGAGCAAAGCCCCGACGGCGCGACCGTGCTGCCCTGACTTGAGCGCTGCAGCCCTCTGAGCAGCAGTTTGATTCAGCTACAGATACCAACAGCAATACAAAACTCCATAAGAGCACCTCTTCTTAACCTACACAAATGAGGGCTGTGCTACAGGGCACATCCAGGTCAAAGATGAGGTCTTGCTGCATTTCACTATAAACACATAAACATTTCCCTACATGCTTTAAAAAAATCGCATCTTTGCATTCTGTGGCTGTATCACAAGAGAGATACCAGATGTGCGGTCTGTGGCTATTTACAACAGAAACTCTCCGATCACTAAATTAAATATTGATTGGTAACATCGACGTCACAAAACAATCAATAGCACATGTTACTGTACCCAGTTTCCCATGAAGGGGTTGCAATTCCCAAGTAAAATTCATATTTAAGGGGTTTCCATCCAACATTAAAGTCTGACTGTGCCAATGACACACAGAGAGGAAGTCGATAGCACTGGCTGGCATGCCCTCCAGGGCGAGTTGCGGTAGGTGCAATTCAGTTATAAAAACAGGGACTCAGTTATTCTGTCATCAATGGGCTCAGGTTCAGCTCTTCACTCTGACTAGACCTGGTGGAGCGATCGTATCGAAAGAGCCACGTTCCGGGGGAAGAGTAAGAAGAGACAGCAGAAAGAGGAACTGGGATGCTGAGGCGTTAGCTAACAGTGAACGTCACCTTTTAGCAGCACGCACACCATGAGTAAGATTCTCGCTAAAGAGATGCAACAACATAAATTACAGTTGCTGTGCTATACTGAAAGCTTTGTGCTGTTTCAAACTTCTGACTGTCATTGTAAGAGTTGGGTTTAGATCAGGTACTGCCCCAAAACAGGTTAAAAATAAGCACATGCAAGAATGCTAATAAGCTTGTCTAATAACAAAAGTGGATGCGAGGAGGGAAGTGAGTGGCTGTGGGGAGAGCTGGGTTTCCCCAGCTGTGTACATCACCAGGTCCATCATACCAAAGGCCTGTTTGATGCACACCCAGGTACACATTCGGACAGATATTTCGGATATTTGTCAATTATGCGCGCCCCGTCGAGGAAAACAGCTGCACAATTCTAAACGTCTGTTTATATGGTTAAAATGTGTGAGAAAAGCATACTTAATTTGCCTGGGGTGCCGTGCAGTTTAAAAATATTAATGAGAACTGTGATCCTCATTTGTCCATAGGCTCATGAGTGTAATTTTAAACACACAGCTCAGTTAGTTAAACAAATAATTTCAAACGTGTCTACAACAAAACCATTCCACAGAGCTACTGTCATGGCACCGTATCTTGTTTAAAATTAATCCACTCAGCAGAAAGTTTCAGAGCCAGATTTGGCCGGGGAAATGGAGAGAAAAGACCAAATTATAACATGGGAAAGGAAACACCAGCTAAGAAAGAAAAGGCAGAAATGGATGAGAAAATGCCAGGCCAGGCAGAAAGTATTTTAGGGCAATGGTGATGACTGATGCTTTCTGAAGGGTCTGCAGGAAACGGATCACCTTGGACATAGAAAGCACATTAAAGTCAAAGCACAGATTCAGGTTCCCTTTTGCTGATTCTTCTTTGATAGTGGAAAAACTCTGGCAGAGCGGTGAAACAGAGGACTAAGGGCCCTACTGCCTGGAAGCACCACAGTTCACCAAAGGACATCTCCCAGCACACTGAGATACTGCTTTAGGCCTTTTTATTTCAGCAATATAAGGTGTGGCTACAGTAATATCTCGGGGGTTCAGGTGATCCTTATCCTTGCTGAGCTACAGACTTGTGCCTCATCTTAGCAGCTCTTTGATGGAATTATAGTAATTGTAATTCACATTTGTCTATCACTCTGGATCTTAATGGATGCCTAATGGATGATTGGCCTGAGGATCAATAGTATCACATCTTATCTACTTGGGATGAGAGAGCTGGATGTTAAAATAAATACTTCTGCTATGCTAAGGATGTAGAAATAATAAGCAGATCAATACAAACAAAGTTTACCCATAGGTGAGAAGGCCCCGCACGCAGCACGGAGGGGACCTGGCTGTTCTGCAGATGCAGCCTGCTTTACAAGTACATGTGTCTGTGCACTTTTCAACTAGCATAATAAATCACACAACATTTTCCACAAGTAAATTCTTCCTAATCTAACCAGACAATTCTTAAACCTTTAATGGGCCCATGATTGTAAAATCATTTTGTCTGGGTTTTTGAGCAGTAATCTTCAAATTACAGGTCTGTAACAGCAATAATGGAATGTGTCATAAAAGAGTTTTTCCTCAGTGAGTCTATTATTGTAATAAAATAACGTATCTAGTCACCTCTACATTCCGCATTAACCCTTTTTATGATAATTATGAGTAAAGTGCATCTCTCATTTCCATTAAATAAGATCCTTGCATCTCACTGAAACAGTAGACTCTATGGGACTGAAAGCAAAGCGACAGATGCCCATTCTTTTTTAGCAGATTCTATCCATGCCACTAACTTGTTGTTAAGACAAAACCCACTCAGTTTAAGAATTATTCTTATACTTCGGCGTTCATGTCAGACTAACTTAAAATTCTGAGTCCGGATTTTCAGTCACACACTTGGTGTTCACAGAAATATATGTACAAATTAGAAAATTATGTATGAAATTACATATACATATGCTCCAGCATCTACTGGCATAGGGGAATTCATGACCATATTACAACATCCACACAAACCCCTTGAAAACATAACCAGCAGAACCCATTCTAGGTGCTCTACTTCAGGATGATTTGCAGATCATTTTAAAATTACTTTAATAGTTGCACCAAGCTAAACCATCATTGCAAGCCAAGTGTCAAGCCTTCATATCTCATTTCAGAACAGGTGATATGGAGATGGCTCTAGGAAATTTCATTAGTAGAAGTTATACATTATATCCGCTGGAGCTTTAGGCATGTTCATTCGTTTTAATGCTTTTGACAGAATTGGATCACAAAAAAATCATGTAACACCACCAAAATAAAGTTCTGATAAAGTTTTACCGAGTACAATCAAATGATATTACGAGTTATTTTTTAAAATATGCAGTAAAAAGATGGAGACATCATAAAATGATATACAATGTTGACAAAGAGATTATGGATTTCATCAATATTATTACTAAGAATGTCAAAATAACTTGGAACCTTATCCTGTCCATGTGAGTAATCTCTGTCTTTGACTACATATCATTTTATTGCATTTTCCACATCAGTTCCCTCGGTATCTAATTTTTGTAACTCATAAAAGCTTACGCTTCTTTTATAAGCATCTCTTTCTTTGGATTAATTTGGTTGAGATTTCCTTAAACTCAGACTATAATTTTACCTGTTCCACAAGCTGTTTCTATGCATTTATCTCTTTTTCACCATAAATTGGTTTCAATGCAAAGGTAGCACGTACAGAGTTGTGTAGATAAGCAAGCCTGCAATCCCATATATTTTAATGACCACTGTTCTCTTTTGAAACCTGGCATTAAAGAACAGTTGGTTAGAAAACATGAGGTGCGGTAACATGCATTATTTGTCTCAATCTCACATAGTTTACCACCAGTTTTATTTTTACAAGGGTTCATATTGCACCACCATACAACACTATCTGCCTGGATTTAATGAGGTTTACATTTAGTCACAACTACACTCACCCTGAAAGGGAAGAAAATTCTCAAGGGTACTTTGCTGCACCGACTTTAACGCTATTCCCGTCTTGATCCATTATAGATCATTGCTAAACTTCACAGTGAACTATTTTCCTTACTCTTCTTTAGGAATTTGTTATTCATGTATTCTATGAAGAGCTGAAAAAACCCCGTTGTAATTCACATTCATTTTATGAAATGTGATGGGAATAAATATAAGCAACTTGGTATTACAGGAAAGTGAATCCAAATTGTTTGATGGAGAAATACTATAATAAGATCACCAATGTACAAGCATTTTTCCAAAGAGAGTGCAAAGCTGTGATACTCCTCTGTGACACTCTGAATGTTCAATGAAATCCTGAATATGTATCAAGCAGACCCGCTTATGAGTAGCAATTACATTAGGGTAATTGCTTGAAAAATAAAAAAAAATCATTCTCTCTTAAAAGGGTTCAGTTGTCTTTGTAACTATTATCAAGGCAGCATTAATTGCATCTTAATTTTTTTTATACTTATAACATAGCCCTCTTAACAAAACTGAAGGTCTCCATAACCTGCTCCATTAAGTAAATTAGGTCTCGTTTTTATTGAACAGTGTTACTGAGATCAGAGTTTTGAAGCATGCAGCATAATTACAGAAGAGGATTAGAATCGTTTTCGTTTCTAATCATTACAGAAATAATTTGAGAATGTTTATCAGGGTTCCTCATCAAAATTGTTAAGCTGTCCTTTATCACTAAGCTCCACTGGACAGCAAGTCATTCCGGACACGTGAAAGAGGAAAAAGCCAGGCCAAGACCTGCACCGTTTCATTTCTCTCTTATTTTTGCCTTTAAATATTTTCAGCATGATTCCGTTTTAAAAGTATAATCTCATGGGGCTGTTTTATGCCAGCAATTATGTCAATTGTTTCACGAGGCTCTCATCTATCACCTGCCAATATACACACCTCGTTGCCTGCAGCACACTCCCAGGCTCTGGTTCCCGGGATCCTTTGAGCACCTTCCCAGTCCCGCGACGTTGCACAGAGGTTCTACAGCTTACACAAGTACAATGAATTCCTACATATTTATTTCACTTGTGACTCCACAGTAAAAGGCTATTTCAACACCACACCTTTTATCTCCCTGGTGACTTTATCATTTAATAACTGTATTTGGATTGATCTAAACTGTAGCGATGCTAGTTTTTATTATCTGCATGCTGGAAAAGCACTGCAAGAGAATAGTGAGTCCCCTGATCTACTAAGATGCTAAATTGATTTCTCTGTTCTGCCCATTGCTTCACATCTATTGATGAGCTGAGTTTTGATGATTTAATTTAGTTTATGATAAATCCTTTTATGCTTTGGTTATGTTAGGGGCTTACTCTCTCTGGTAGCTGGAGTCATTAAAGGACTTACTATGCTCCTTGACATACAAAATATTTGGTAAATGAGAGCTAAAGTAACTCAGAAGTGAGTCTCTTCTGCTTGTAAATGATAAAAGAGCAATGCCAAAATAAGGCTGAATCACATTTCAGGTGTTTTCAGATTCCCCTTCACATACAGAAATTCAGGGAAATAATGGGCTCAGTAAGGTCTGAAGTTGTCTTTATTACTTTACTTCTTTTCTACAGAAGAAAATGAAACAAAATATCAATACATTCTTAGCCAAACATACACTAGCTGCAGGAATTACTACAGACTTATTTTAGAATTTAAGTAGGAGACCAAACAGATTGGAATTAGAAACATGAAAGCTCCTCTAAGTCACAGGACAAACACAGTGAATGTGCATTAAAACTATCTCCTAGGAAGAGAATAAATATTTTCTTTGCTCAGTATGCATATTGTTATCAGAGCAGATGAAAATAGCCACATGAGGTTGCTCAGCAATGTGCTTCCAGCCTCCAATTCTGTTAAAAAAAAAAAAAAAAAAAAAAAGAAATTAAATAAGGTGTTGCGTGCAATCAGGCATATCTAAAATGGAGCATGCGTGGAAAAGCAAAACATATAATTAGGACTGAACAGACACCTTCAAATGAGTTCAGTGACTGGCTTTCGTACTGTGTGGAGAAGGGCTGGACACAACTGCAAGGCAGATGGGGAGGCTGCAGAGCAGCTCCCCTGTCACGCTACCCTGTAGTGTTCCCACCGCCAGCCTAGAAAATGCTCTTTGGTGTAACATCACCCATTGGTCTGGAACACTAATAATATTTAGAGCATTCATTCTTATGACTGGGAAACTTGTGCAAAGACTTCAGACTGATATAAATTAGCCAGAGCATGATGTTCAGCAAGCTGACGTTTGAAGAATGGCGCGGCAAGTAACTCAGAGCTGATGCTCTGCCAGTGCCACCTGCAAGCGCTGGGGTAAAAATCACTGCAATACCCACAATACAATTCTGAACCAGACTCTGAGCACTGCAGCAATTCCGCTGTAAACCGAATATAGTCTATACTATCCAATATACTTATTATAGACTGCCATTTTACTTGCATCCAATTACCAGTTCAGCAGAAAAAGCACAACAGAGGGTAAGGATAACCAGGCTTCTCATGTTTCATTGACAATTAAAGAATTTTTCTTTTTTTTTTTTCTACTACTCATTGTGTTACCAATACCTAAAATGTAGCTGCTATGGCTACTCTTTTTCATTAAAATTTGGCCCAGATACTTCCTTAGAGGCTTTATTTGGTCCTAAAGAGCGTAACTTGTGTTCCATCTGTCCCAGGGGTTGTCACCAACACTGATTTATGGCTTCATTTCCCTTATTTGTCTACTCTAGTTATATTTTTAGAGTTCCAGTGGCATGTTTTTGAGTATAAATTTCTGCTAAACCCATTCTGCACAAAGCATTGCACTTCTTATTCACTGCAATACCCCACATACTAAAAGTCCTAGTGATTTTACGGTATGAGAATGTCCTTGGAATCAGCTAAAAATCATTATTACTAACAATTCTTCCACATTTTTTTCTCTAAGTTCTCAATACACGTTCATAGCACAGTGATTTTTGGGTTCATAAAAGAGCAAATTACAGCTTGTTTCCTAAATGATTGCAAAGCTCTTCTTAACGTGCATAGGCAGAAAACACAGCGAAAATTTGGAACTATGCATCAGTGAAGCTGTTCCACAGGAAGAATTGGAAAGGATGTAAAGGAACACATGAGCTCACCTACAAAATTCTCCCTATTTTTCACAGGGAGAATAAAGCCAGACTCATTGTACTGTATTAACAAGGACATAAGGATGACAATGTACTGGCTCATCAGGACAATAATCTGTTCAGCTAATTTCACTAAAAGCCAAAGCAAGTTTAAAGCACCAGGAAACAGAAATACCAACATGTGCTCACATGTGAATGCCATCATTATGCAGACTGTGTGCCAATACTTACCATGAAAAGGATACAGGACATATCGAGTCCATCACTACTAAGTCATGAGGTATGTTTCCATGATATGAAAAGCTCTGCTCTCTTTGCTGTGTCACACTGAACAAACACTGTCTCTCTGGCACCTCAGTGATTCTACCAACTGTTAGCAGCAACAGCAAGAATGGGTATTTATTGTGTAAACAGTGTCCCAAACAAAAACTGGAAGCATGTCATCAGGGATGGTGGGCTAGTAGCTACAAATAGGAAATTATAGCTGCCCTGAAGGTGTAATGATTTCATCTCTGTTCCTTGCTGCTTAGGCTACTTTTTAGTATTGAACAGTGTACAAAATATCTAAAAAGTAAAAGCTGTCTGAAGCATGCAAGTGAACTCTATCTGATTATTATAAAACCAAATAACATTTTGACAAATGAACATGCTAATTCAGACCACATTACTGAAAGAGTTGAAGAAAACAAAAAAAGAGGATAAGCAACAACCATGGAACAAAACTCATGTCAGAAATTTGCAGAAGAATCAAAGCTGCTTCAACCTTCAATGGAGCTTAAAATCATGAAAAGTCAGATTTTCTTTTGCATAAAGAAAACCCTGTAATCCAATATACCCTTTAACTATGACTCAGTCTGTGCGGCAGAGCTATGGATGCCAGTTGCACGTTCTGACCAAAGCATGTAAATAAAAGAAGAGCCTGTGGTAAATGGGTTGAAAAACGTGAAGGGAAAATCATTGCCGCAATTGTGTAAGAGCCACATCATAAGAAAGTAGCTGAATGAAAAAGACAGCAGCCCTGTGGATTCATACACACATAGTCTACAAGTGTGCCTGGAGAGAAAAAAAAAAGAAAAAAAAAAAGAAAAAAAAAGAAAGAAAGAGTATGAGGATAGTTAGTGATTTAGAGGATCAAAACTGTTCTAGGAGAGCATAGGTACTTGTTTTCGTAAAGCTTTCAAGAGATTTTTGAGAAATCCTTCACACGATTTAAGACCTGGACTATGTAACTGTGCACATTGTTATAATACATCATCATATGTAAATACGATGCCAAACAGAGGCAGTAAAATATTTGTCAAAAATTGCAAGACAAAGTCAAGGAAAATATGAGAAAATTCCTGCCCTTGCACTTCCCTTTTTCTGAAGGTAGAGTCATCCGAGATCCTCTTTCATACGTATCAACCTCTCACACGGGATCAATGGTACTCCCCTGAGCTGACATTTGTTTATTTATCCTTGAGGGCAACAGCAGCATGGTTGCATGCACTACTGCCCCGAGATGTCATCCCTTCCCAAAATACTTACGTGGCTGTCAAAACATTCCATTTATTCCCTTAATTGAGTGGGAGATGAAGGTGCCAGATAGACAAGCCAACTAAATTAATGAAAAATATTATTTTAACAGACCTAAGGAAGTACAATTGAAAAAAATTGCAATAGAACAACTTAAGATAATATCCACCAGTATCTGGAGTAGTATGCAGATGAACGGGAATGTTACAAAATGGTACCTACTTAAAATCAGAATTATGTGAAGGTAATTTTACCTTCCCCAAATATGTCATTTCTGTATGGGGGGAGCGGGGGGGGAGGAGAATACTGCAACAGGCAGCAATAATAAAGCCAATTTATACATGGGTTTCTCTAAATTTGTACAATACACGTTTATGAATTCTCTTAAACAGAAAGCAGTCAAGCTGGTAGACAGAACCAGCAGGGTCACAAATTCTAAATTAAAAGTAGCTAACAGAAAAGTACTTTGATCTTGTACAGATTTCAGAGGAGTTCAGGGTAATGCAATATACATAACACAGAAATTCCCATGATACCCAGACTGGCATATGCATTTACAGCTATCACTGTTCAAATACCCTTCATTATAGCACTTTTTCCCATGGCAGCATATTCTTTGGTTTGTCCATGTCTGGGGAGGTGCTGTGAAGATTAAATCAGTTTTAAAACCTATTTGAATAAAATAATAAGTATTTATTTATACTTAAATTTGTATTCACTTTGTCAGAATCATTTATAGACAGGTTGTGTTGATTTTTCAGTTACTAACTCAACCAACCAGTTGCTTTGGGAGTTCACTGTAATTAGCTTTTATGAACCTATCATTATTCACAGACCATCTTGGAACAAATGAACAAAAATATTTTTATGCATTCACGTTGTTGAGTACTAAAAGTATGGCAGCTCATGGATAATTTTCATGCAACTTAGGAAAACCTATGCATTTTAAAATATTGTTCTGCTACAGTAACTTGTCAACTTTCATTAAGTGACAGTAATTACGATAATTGGGTTTTTTTAATCTTACTTATGCAATGCTCTTCTGCTCTAACCACAGAAAAATAGTGGTAGTTATGTCCATAAAAATGGCATTGTATTAGCTTGAAAAAAAATAGTTATCCAAAGAGATAATATTTAATACCATTGTTTCATTAGCCAACATGGCATTGATCCATTTCCACAGCCACAGGTGGAGCAATCACAAATTCAATTCTTGTCTCCCCTATTGCAAAGAACTTTTGTATTCTGATTAGTTAATTTGTTCTCAATCCTACATTCACTGAACTTAATGGCAAAGCAGTGCCCACTGATTGCAGTGATACAGAGGTATGAATCACAAAGGTTTCCTATTTCTCAAAAGCGAGGCACACTAGCAAATATTTAACTGCCAAGCAATTTTAAATATTTCATCCCATGTCTATAGATTTACTGAAAGTACAGTGATCCCAGTTGGAAACAATTACAATTACTCACCGCAGTGCCCACATTTAGCTCAGCACAAGTCTAGCTGTATTTGTGGGCAATTTACTTGATGCATTCCAGCACAGACAGGCTCGTTAGAATTTCTGTAATGCCCAGAGTTCAAGGGACAAAAAGTTAATGCAAAAAACACTAGCGATACATAAATGTCGTTGTGCAAGCATTCACAATTTTAATATCACCACGATATAACTTTGTTTCAGAAATATTTGGAGTTACTGAATAAAGTATGCTCTCTTCCTTACGGGCAGTTTTCACTCCAGTGGTCATTACTGAAAATCTTCCTGAAGTTGGAAGAACAGACACAGAGCAAAAATCTGGATCAATTTCAGATTGTACAGTACCAACCAAGAGCTCTGCAGCCAAATTAGCTATGATCAGCATCAGGAAGGCCTAAAGCCAGTGGTGCCAAGACAGCCCCAAATCTATTTTTATGCTCTCCTGAGGGCCCCGCGTTCAGAGTTGCTGAAATACGGAAACCAGCAGCTGCATAATCAATTTATGTGAAATCATCTGGAAATTATTATTCAATAAGATGGTATCAAAAGAAGTGACTAAATCCTTCTCTTATTTCAGGTCATGTAACATTGAATTTGGACCACTGCATCTAAACTACAGTGTTATGGGTCTTACTAGCACCTTTTTAAGATATATGCTAAGTCATAGCAGCCTTGGGCTCTAATCATTCCAAATTTGTGTTTGCAACTACTAATTCATTAATTCTTCCCTAATCTTCCAGGTTCTGTTCCCACAGACCACAGCCAGAGAGGCTGCCAGGAGAAATGGCAACTGACCTCATGGGAAACAATATTACAGGAGCACATGAAGTTCACTTTGTTCTTGCTGTCTTAGAACAGGGGCAGATTTTGGCCATGGCAACCAAGGCAGTATACTCATTTTGACCAAGTGACCCAAATTAACTATTCACCGAATGGTTTATTTTTCTGGGTAGTCAAAGAACTGCAGGACACAGAGACCTGTATATCTTTTCAGCTGGTTAGAGTAGAGAAGTAAAAATCTTGAGCATTTTTTTTTTCATTCAATATGCAAAACTTACATACTCTAGTTTCATTTAAGGAATTTGCCAGAAATACCTTGGATACATTTTCTCAGACAAATGAAAAGGATGTCATGTGATAATGGTACCTGAACAGCCTGCATAATCCCAATCTTCATCACACACGTGTGTGCAGTCATAGTGATTAAGCTCTTACACTTTAAAGGACATTCTATTAGAAAACAAAAGAACAAACTTTAGAACTCAGCTAATATAGATAATACTGTACAAGGATTGGGTTTGGGTTGCTTTAAAGGTAGGGAAATAATAGGATATTGGTACTCTGCTGAATTAAGATAATGCATCAATGCATAGTAATTATAGAAAGATAACCCAAATGACCAGGAGAAGCACTGAATAAAAGAGCATAACCCATACCAGAGAAAAAACTGAGTGATTCTGTTTTGCCTGAAAATGACATGCAAAT
>WAAD01012310.1:0-32054 GCA_013389945.1 Fregata magnificens | reverse complement strand
CTGATTCAATCTGAGTATAGTTATTTTCTTATGTTAAGTGATACTTAATGTACTCAACTTCACTGAGTCAGTAGCACAGAGTCACCATGATTGTGGTAAGTTCTGGATACAATTTCACAGAACAAGCTAGTTATGAAACTCATAGGAAAACTATTAGCCACAACAGCACAGGAGTCAAAGATCTTCTGGAGCAATTCCAGCCACTTTGAGAATTCCTTAAAATGTCAGACACTGGCTTTTTATTTCACCATTTCACATTATTTTTATGTAAATGCTAAGCTGTTGAGATATTACTTCACCTGTTATTCTTCTATAGCACCTTGACAGAATCTCAGCAGCTGATTCTCAGAAAGGGTTAGTTTTGTGCTCCTAATTCAGCTATAAATCAATAACAGGTACAAATTACAGAGTTTTTGCCAACTGTCTGAGGTAAAAGATTATTAAAAATATACTTACCAGGATAACTTAAATTTATTACCCTACAGCTCCTTAGAGGTACTGTATAAGCTGTGATTAAGCCAAACAGAGTATGCCAATATATCATCTTTTTCCACCACTGGTGTACACCTTACACATGCAAGCCAAATATTAAGTGTTCAAATTATGTCAGTTAGACACCAAAAGGGAAAACCTGCAGCAGCAGCAGCTGAGAACAAAGCTAGAATCTAAGCTGACACCTCTCAAAATGTATTTCCTGGGCTTTAAAAGTCACTTGGCCCAATCCAGAGTTCTATAAATCAGTGTTATTTTGATAGTGTAGTCTCCCATTTAAAAAAAATTATATTCTCATTAGAACACATTTTCCAGTGATGTAGCTGCTGTTAGAAAACAAAGGGAAACATACTTTATTTGTGAATATACAGGCAGGCAGACTCCTTGTTTCTCTCTTTCTCACCTCAGTAAATTCGCCACCACTGGGATAAAGCATGAAAAGCTGCTAGAACACAAAATTCTCTTCCAATGACATACATAAAAAGATATTTTATTTATTCATCCAAAGTTAATTTTTCAGGCTTTCATAAAAGCCCGGAACTACGGTCTTTTCTATTCCAGATGGAAAGTGTTTTATTAGACTAATTCAAGACAAGGCTTTACTTTCAACTCATAACACATGAGAATGTCACATGAAAACCACTAAGCAGGTTCAGGCCAGAGCACTCCTATACCTGGGTCATGCTGGAGTCACCTGACCAAGTTCTTTTGGCATGTATTTTGCATGTTTAGTATTTAAACCATGCAAGAGCAAGTCAAAGGCAGGTGTCACATAAACAGCCACTGAATATACAGAGGCAAGATATTTAATTATAAAAACTCAGCCTTTCTAAATTGAAAATCTTTTTGCCAGGATACTTCTTACATGGGGCTTTGGTTACAGACTACGTGTGAACGATCCAGAGCCTCCTGACCTGTTTGTGAATCCATGCCTCATGTATTTTGTCCTTGCCCACACAAACTAGAAAATTAAGGTAAATGTGAGTAATGATGAAGAAAACACAGCTCATTCTAGGAACCATTAGAGAAAATCATGGTTAAATTACCTATATGTAATGTCCACAGAGAGGACCCAAACAGTTACTGCTCAAGAACTTACACTGTTTACTTCATCACAAATTTTCAAAGGCAGGTGGATTTGCTCTCCCAGCTTAAGTAATAAAACAGTATACTTGCTGTTGGCAATTAAATTATTCTTTGGTTCCACCTTAACATGATTTCAGAGATTCATTACAGCTCTAAAAGTGTTGAACACTGTATGCTCTGTGGATAAAAGGACCAGAGCACAATTAACAATTCTAGGGCTTTGTGTCTGAACTCCTACAATATGTTTTTACAAAAGGTTATAGCTTGTCATACTTAACTGGCAAGGACTCCCTGTCTTTACCAGGTGTTAATTTGTTCCATTTGAAGGAGGCAGTCATTATGGGAACATGTCATAAGAAATATGGTATGCATCCTTTCTTACAGATTGTGGCCACTTGGTCGGGTTTGGCATCAAAAAATAGCATTTTTTACAATTAGAAAGATTTTAAAGTATTTTCTAAATACTTATCATAAGCTACCTATTACACTTACCTCTTCTCAGGCAATATCAATCATATATTGATATAATAGTCACACACCTTCGTGTAAAATGTTGCAATATTTTGAGAGATTAAAAAAGGAAAAGTATCTTGACAGAAAAATACTGGCCTGTATTACACATATTTCTGTAGGTAAACATAAAATAATCTGAATAGCTAATAAGCACCTTCAACAAAAAGACTACAACAGTCCTACATACTAAATTTTCAAGGAACACCTTTACTTAAACCCTTCAAAAGTTTTATTTGCAAGTTGATTTTCTACCCCATCAATGAGATCAAGTCAGTCAGGCCCCTCTTCCCAGAAACCGTCCAAATGCATCTGTGAACATTGCCAGCACTACTCAAGAGGCTTAGTACCAGCGTGACCTAACTGCAGAAAGACTGAACTTACTGAGACGAAAAATAAAAACGTGGCTTTAATAATACTGATTTTATCCAAAAGCTCAAAGTGCTTCATACAACATTAATTAACTCTCCCAGCAACTCTGTGAGATCAGTAAGTATTATGATAACTTTGCAGATGGCAAAAGAGATCAAAAGTTAAGAGCAGTGTGTCCAGAGCCAAACAGCAGCTGACGAGCAAAGAGCAGGTCTCTCGATGCGCAGGGCCAGTCTAGCCAGGCTCTCTCTTGCTTGTTGGGAATTAAACAGATCACGCTTGATTGTATGTGTATTTTCAAACACAACATTGCAAATACCAGTAGCGTAAGGGCCAGGGGGTCTATGAGCACCACTTGCTGTATTTTAGAGCAGTTGATGACATGATTATAGACAGAGTACAACCGCTTTACTTCACTTGTTACTGACGTGATGGTGTAACATTTGGGTGGGGAGTGGGAGAAGGAAGCTAATTCGGATCACATTAAAAATAAAAATGCAAATATTTATGCAAAGACAGCTGTTACTACCTGCTACCTGGCAAACCACATGTAAGCTTTAATGCAGTTTTAACACTATTGACAAATGTGTAACTACAATCTTACTTTAGATTTAAGTGACCTTCATCTGGCCTATTCCCAGATGTAAATGTAAAAGAAAAAACAAAACCAAAACCCCATACACACTCAACATGCACATTTAGCTTAAGTGTTAGTGATTTGCTTAATAGTTTTAAACTACCTTAGACACCTATCTTTGTAGAATTTCACATGATAAATAACATAGAATCTCTTTGGCATGACAAGTATTCTGACATTTTAACAGAGGTTTGGTTTTTTATCACATGCATTAAAACACTTATCACAATCCCATTGATGAGTATGTTTCTTGGGTTTCTCACTCTAGCTCTCAACTTAGGAACTAAATATTACTTGCAACAGAAGAAGAACAGCTAAAGGCCTTAATCCTGCAAAAACTTCCGTATGGGAGTAGTTTCACTGAAGTTAGCTGGACTGACTGAATAGACCAGCTGACTACTTCTGCAAGCAAAATGAGTGAGCTGATGTAGCACTCAGCCAAAATCGAGACCAATTTCAACAGGCATGGGCACCACTTCCATTTGTGAACCGGAATCTACCCATTTCCTGTTTGGGGACACTCAAAAAACTCAACCTTTTTGGAGACAGTTGAATTTTGCATGCTCTGTAGACAGCACTTACCCTTCCTCCTTGCAACTGTACACAAAGGACAAAAGGTAGTGCAAAATGTTGGAAAAAGTGAATGAGGAAAGCAGATGGACTTACACCTTTTTAGGCTGACATAATACAGTCTGAAAGTATCCAAAGCCCCTCTGCAAGGAAAAGGCTGGTGGCAAATCTGGGAAATAACTGAACACTGAAATATTGCTACCGTCAGCAGAACAGGCTCTTCTATGAGAATTTCACATTGTTGAATTTCTTATTGATGTTGTTACCTAAACAAGAAATACAGCAAGTTGTCCAGCACAGCAGGCCCTTCACCCACACCCTCTGGGCAGTCAGTGAAAGCTCAGTGCTCAGATGAAGGGATTTCCTGAATACATATTTCAAACATGCGAGTATGAGCCAAAACAAGGAACCTATATGATGTATTTATATAGCATTAAATCTGTGCAAAAAAACCCACGTGCCACAGTTCACTCCATTTGCTTAAATATTGGCTTAAAATATTACTTCCTGCTTAAGTATGCAGATCATCCTAGAAATCTGTTACAGAAGCCAGGGCTCCATGTTTGTGACTAACATATAAAAATATGGAGTCACTCTTAGAGAATCCAGACGAATGGGGTTTGTGCTCGTGAACCAATTCAGATTCCAATTTTGCCCTCCTTCCTTCAACTTTTTGAGGCTTTTTTGAGCGTGCCCATGTTGAAGTACACAGTGAGCAGCCCACTCTGGTGCCATCCTTGCTGGCTCACCGTGTCATTCCTGCTGATGCATCAAAAAAGAGTGTTAACAACGGTCAGAGGAACAGAAACATCCTCAGAGATTCTTATTTTCAAAATTCTTGTTTCCTGCAGGATCCAAACTGCTGCTGGTTGAGGAGCAGCAGGGGACATGGCTGACATTCACTGCAGCTTCTTTTCCCCACATCTTCCTTAATCTGCACTTTCCGATTGTTTTAAACTCTGTTTCTTTTTGTTTTCTTTTAGACAATGCCAATCTATGGAAGGTTAATCCCAAGATACTCCTAATTTTTAAAAAACATACTGCAACTTGCAATTATGGTTTACTTATATTTATCACATATCAAATACAATCTGTATTGCATTTTTACAGTAAACACTACTCAAAGAAAGATTCCTGCACGCAAATGTTATAACCAAAGACGCTCATCCTGGACAGCAGACGTAGCATTTGGGGCTACTGACAGCTGTGATTTGGCTGCAGATCTGGGTCCTGAAAACTTGACCCTCCAAATACACCTGTGAATCCATTTACTCCCATCACTGCTGTAAGCCCCCAAAAATGCCCAAGGATATGGCTGCAAGGCTGGGACTTGTATTAATGGGGTTTAAGCCTTTTGTCTTTAGATCTGAGGACGGATTCTGCCTTTGTTCACAGTAACACAAATTTGGAATAATTTCACTGAACCTAATTCACAAGCCTAACGGGGCAGGATTTGGCCTTCGATTTTTAAAGACGTCTAGGAAAACCTTCTGTCCCTCTGCTGTGTCACTGTTTACATGGAGAACAGCACAGAGCACTTATTGCAACTTTCACTTGGAAAAGCCAGACTTTATGTAACACAAGCAAGTAAGAGGAGGTGAAAGGTGGGTCTCGCTACTGATGGGTGACAAAAGCCATCAGACACCTAGCCAACACGCACTCAAACTGTAAGAGGGGAAAAAAAAAAAGGAAAGAATAGCCTCGTTTACGTAACTGAGAGGCTACTGGCGGTCTGGAGACAAGAAAAAAAGACATTTGAGAGAGGCGTTTTCTTGGCTCTATACGAATAAAAACCCGGAGGGGTGGGGACGGAGGGGACGCTGCAGAGCGCTGCCGAGCCCGGCCGAGCCCGGCGCGGGCAACGCGCTGCCTGAATTGCGACGTCTTACTTTTTATAGAGATAATGGCTTTCTGCCCCCCTAATTGNTGGCAGCGCGGCCCCGCGCCGCCCGGAGCTGCCCTCGCAGGCCGGCAGGATGAGGCAGCGGGCGCGGTCCCGCTGCCAGCTCAGCTCCTGCCAAGGTTCAGGCACGCAGCTGCAGCTCAGGAGGGGCGAAGAGCGCCTTGTGCTGCGCCTGTGAACGGCCGGGAAAAGAACGGCTGCGGCCACTGCTCTGCGAGACCTACTCCGTGCGTGACTGCAAACTGCACACACACGTCAGCGTTTGTTTTGGCGCAACACATGTGAAGACTGAAGGAAAACAGATAAATGTCAGCATTTCAAAAAAATATTTAGGCAAGATTGCTCCGGTCCTGCCTTATCCCACAGCACCTCGACTGCCCAACGCTCACAGCAGAAGATACTAAGGGAAGATCAGGCCTCAGTTACGTGCTGCAATCATCTATAATGATGCAAAAATTAAACGACAATATGCATATGCACACACTGCTTACGTGCTTTACGATATGTGCACACACATAATACTAGAGTGCCTGACCAAACATGCACATGTTCGTACAAGCTAAATAATCAGGAAAAGTGATTTGGGTAGTTTTCTACAGAGCTAATTAGAATTCTTCACACAGAATTGATGCTGCCACCAGTAAAACACCTTCCCTCAGGGCCCCAGCCCTTGAGCCTGTTTCCCGCACGGGGCAGCAGACGAGGAGGATGTGCCACACCAAGAAATGGATGGTGGTACCAGGTAGGAATGAGCCATGAACAAACATGGAGCCTGGCCCACAACCCAAGGTTATGGGGAAAGGATCATCTTCATGAATAGACCTGATTACAGGCATAGAGTGTCATCAGAATCTGCAAAGCGTAGAGATTGCTTTGGCAATAAAACAGTCTTACAACTTTCTCATCAGGTTAGAACGGGGACTGAGTGAATTAGTTAAACAACAGGGATACAAGAAACAGAAAAAATGCAAATAAATCTCCATCTTATGAATTTTCTGTAATTACCACATTCTCCACAAAACCTACGCTGCATACAAATATGAGCCTACTGCTGCAGGTGAGATCAGTTCAGGGCTCAAGACAAGCTGACTCACGTGGCACCCAAGCACTAAACAGGTGATGGTAATGAACAGAAAACAGCAGTAAGTAATAAAACTTACTGATTTTATTAAAACCAGAATGTAAGAATTCATTTTTCCTTGTTCTTCTCATTTTGGGAAACAGAGGATTCATTCAAAAGAAAATTTCCAACCTATTCACATTACTAATGCAAAATGAACCAATCCTCTATAGAGCAACTGCTTTTCTTCCTGTTTCAGCGGAAAAAAATCGGAGCTTTGATTTTTCCAGCTGAAAAGGGTAAAGAAAGAAACAAAGAACACTTTAAATTCTAATATAACACTGATTATTCTAGGACTAATCTTTTCTAACATATAGAAATTAGTTCAGTATTAACTACATTAAAGCCAAATTAATTCAGCTATATACATGCATATTTTATGTGATCTGTTTAAAAAAAACCCAAAACATGAGGAGCATAGACACAGCATTTTCTTTTAGCCCCGGTAACAAAACAATAGTATTTAATTAAGGAGTGAAGAGGGGGAAAGAATGCTGGAAAATAATACAATTTATCACCTAACACTTATTCAAAGCCATAATCTGTACAAAACATACTATTCCCTAGAAATATTTTTCATTTAACCTTGGATTCAAGTGTAATTATTGCTGCACAATTCACATAATTTAAACAAGGGAAAAAAAATCTACCCACTTAGATTTCTTTGTATTCCACAGCTTGACTGCATTCCAGGCTGTCACATGCCCAGTTCCAACTACTTTCCCCACTTTAAGTTCCTTTTGGAAAGAAATGCTGAAAAGGTTGAAAACACTATTTTTAAGAATAAGGCTTCCAAACATTTTGAAACACTTAATCTTTTATTAATTGACATTCTCACATATACTGAATAAATATAATCCTCTCAGGGTTGCTCTAAGAAAGGGTAGAAAAGATACCATGCTCCTTGCTGAGGGGAGCCGTTACTACACAGAACTAATTTGTGCTGCATCATGTCAGACATGAACCACAACCTACTCTCAATGCCTGAAAGCTCCTTTACAAAATTTTTGTAAGGGGTATGGCAACAAGTCACAAAAAAGTTCATGGTCTTATTCAAAAAACTCTTTCTGATGTCCACTGACAGCAAAGATTCTTTGCTTGTCATAGTAAAGAAGAATGGTTTATCTAAAGAATGGAAGGAAACCCGTCAATAATTTACACACCTGCATATTTTCTTCAGTAAATTGAACTTGAAACTAGTGTATTCATTTAAAATTGTTTAAAATTTCCCAAAGGACAAGTAAGGAATTTTATTCTCTAGTACCATGTAGCATAAATAAGGTTTCTACTCCTGGGGATTTTATTCTTTACCTGATACATCACAGCTGTTTAATGGATTAGTACAATGTATTTCATTATTCTTCACACAGAATACTAGGGTAGAGCAAGGCTAGAGGAAAGGCTTAGCTTTATATATCTATTACATAAGAACGTACAGACACTCCATTTATACTTAAGTGTGTTAACATCCCAAGACTGCTAGCTTAATTTAAAGATCGGGAGAAACAGAAGGTGGCAATGGCAAAATTTTTTGCACTGGAGAAGACAGACGACAGAATACACACTTGGATATCCTTTCAGAGTCACTACACTGCAGGCGTAAGAAAGGTTTTTCACATTCTTCACACTGGTGTAAACATAACAAAAATGGCATTTCAGTTAATCATCTGTGACAGATGTGCATTATTTCACTCATGAAGGTATAGCTCTATATATACACATATATCTGGCCTGATTTTTGACATGCACTGAACGTGTAAAGCTGTCATCAACTTGACACAGATAGTGCTGCTCAAAATTCATTCCTGTGATGAATGGTTTGGAGTTTTTTTCCTGAATGAAACTACATTTTATGTGAACCCTGATTTTATTTTTTTCAACTAATACAGTATCATACTTTACTTTTTGGGTGGCTTGATGGGTACCCAGTTTTTAGCTGTTCTGTCTTGGTGATAATCACTAGGTGGTTTGGGGCTTTTTTTGTTTACTTTTTTTTACCTGACCATTATCTGACTAAAAGAGAAATGTAGAAAGAAAAATAAAAAAAGAAAGGAAAATGGATACATAACAACAATTTTAGATGAAATATTAACCCACTGTAGTCAGTACAAAGAAGTCTTTCTGCTGACTACACACATACTCATGAAGTTTAAACCACTTCTATCAGAGTCAACATAACATTGATTCCCAATTCACTACTTGTGAAACTATTTACAAAAAATTTGAGACATTTTTCTAATTGTTTGGTATGCTGTAAGTATTGCTAAAATGCACCAAAAAATCCTTCCCTGTACCAATTTTAACCATATTCTCAAACTTCTGTTAATTGATACTTTTAGGAATGTACACATTTTTACTGCTGGCACATTTATAAAGCTTATTTAAAAGCTTAAAAAGCTGCACACTTCTTCTGAATGCCCGCCATTCAGCAAGAAAGTCTGATAAAAATATAAATTAAATATAAAAATAATAAAAAAAGTTTGTTCTTTTTCATGCAGTTTCACTTAGTGGTTATTGACAAGGAGAAAAATACATACAAGATCTTGCAAATCCACTACCAAAACCAATTGAGGGGCTGTAATAAAAAGCATGTTTCAATAGCATTAAGCTTGTTAACGTTCTTCTTTCTTAACATCTATTTATAATTCATGGTTTAGAAGTCAGAATACATACAGTCTCAGCTTTAAAAAGACACTCCTCAGAATTCATATAAGCTGATTTATGTCCAGGAGCACATGAATATTACCTGCCTTGGTTTAGTAATACTCCTATATAAGCGGCCAATTACTCTGTAGCAGCATCAAGTGTAGAAAACCAAAATATGTATATTTTTAAAAGCACACATGTGTGGCTCTGTTTTCTAAAAACAAAAATGCACCTGTATATGAAAACTTACCTTATCACTTACCAAAATCAATTTTAAAAAGAACTGTTATTACTACATCCCACTCCCAGAAAAGGATTTGACAATCTTTGCAAGTAGAGAACAAACACCATCAATTTGTGTTTTCAGCCTAGAAATCTGACAGCTTTCCTTTAACATTCAAATCTTCTTTCTGAACAAAGCATGAGGTGTGGTTAAAAAGCAAAGTGATAGAACCTGAGCAATTTTTGAGCCTCTTGCTTTTCTGCTTTCTATCACTGAAGGAATTTGATCCATTTTTTCAATATTCCACAATCTCAGAGTAGAATCCTGAGAAAAAAGATGCAATTATTTTGATGTATTTGCATATTACCAAGAGAGTGATTTACATCATTTCCATAAGGATGAAATCTCATCTCATCAGATGAACCCTCTCAATATGAGAGCTAAACTCTCTCACATTTAAATATCACGTCTTTGGAAACAATCTTTAGCAATCTTAGAACTGCCTGCACATTTTAAAATAACCAAAAATAAACATATATATCAAATTCTTTCAAAGGTTTTCTGTAATTACTTGAGGTAAATACTGACTACAACTTAGCACTTTTATGAACAACTTCACCATTGTTAAATTTCATCAAAAACAAAAGCTGAAAACAAGGGATGAAGTCTTCATATCCATTTATAAGTCAGCTCCTGAAACCACATCAGGAATTAGTGATTACCTTCGAGGCCGAAAGAATCCATTTCTTGGTTTTGCTAATTGCAACATCTGTCACCCAGTCCCAATGACCCTACAGTAAAGCAAAATTTAACTATAACACAAGGAAGAAAACTTTATTATTTTTATCATAATAAAAAACGCTATTTGTACCATAAATCTATTTTGAAATGCAGTGAGAAAATTCTTATCTAGAGCGCCTCATGTCCAGGCAAGAAAAAAATGTTGTTATGAAGTTCATACTTTCCTACGTATACCTGAAAACAGTGGCTGTTATGATTTCTGGTAACCAGACCACCAGTTGTAGCACACAGAAGAATGACTGCTACGCAGTTACCATGGGTTTAAGCGCCATTTAAGCGTAGGTCTTTTCTATTTTTGAAACAGTTTAATAAAGAATTGTAAAGAGAGAGTTGACTTCTAATACTCATCACCTAAAAAACCTTGAGTCTGTTTATCATGTGATAGTGGGGGGAAGAGCTGTGGGAACAGACAGCAGCTTCCCCCCATTTAAGGGAAGGAAACCGATTCTGAAAGCAGGCCAAGTCAAGCAGCTGTATCAGATACCCTCGTTCTGACAACAGCAGCAGTACAGCTGATTTGAGGTTAACAGCATTGAGTTGGCATAAGAATAGAAACAGGTTAAAATCTAAATTGAATTATTTATTCCAGCTAGGGAGGTTATTCAAACATGAAAGGTATTAACAGATAAAATTCCTAGAGTTTAGGAAGGCATGCTGCCATTTTGATAGACAAATGCCACACCTGAGAAATATAATAAAAAGATTAACATGTATTTTTCCAGCACAGAGTAGTCGTCAAACATGCATACATAAAACATGGGTTTTATAGCAGAATCTTTAAAACATTTTTTTAAATTTAGTTAGGAGCCCAGAATATAATTATACCAAGACACAGATACTGAACTGGAATTCTCCATAGTTACAAAGATATTAGCATTTAAACAGATGCCTTCTTTTTTATGGGAAACTGAGTTACAGTGATTGCTGTGAACTGGGAAATTTGTAGTAGCTGTATTATGTAAAGCACTGAGGCTGGTGGAGAACATGTACTATTACTGCTCAAAAGGTTGAATCAGTACAGTTGCAGTTCTGGAGGGTAGGTAGCTTACTTTTAAGGTGACAGGTGTGAGGCACAGGCTTATGAGCTCTCCTATATGAAGATGCTATCTTGAACGCAACAGCAGTTGAAAGCTATTTTTAAGCCCAAAGTTTTGAAGGAAAGTGGTCTTTTCTGACATCTTCCAGATGGGTCTGTTCATCAGTGTTTTAACTAAGTCTTGAATAGTGTATGCAGTAAGTAAAAAAAAAAGAGTCTATTAAAATCATATTTTCATAAGATAGGAAAGAGCCAAAGTTGCAAATCTGAACTCTGACGCTGCTTGACTTCTGTCAAAGCAAAATGCATGCATGTGACTTTATGAATACTGTTAATCCTTTTCTTTGACCCACATGTCTGATCATTAGTTCGTCTGGTGGATTGTCTCCACTAAAATAAGAAATGAATGAAAGGTATCGTAATACAATATGGTATGTTTGCAAAAATTAAAGTCATGATGGCACAAAAAACCCTAACGAGAACTGGACTTTTTTTTTATTTTATGCAGGTATTACTTACCGCTTCAAATGTTGGCTAGTATTACCATGGATAAGGAAGAAAAAAGGAGGCCTAGCTCTAAGCAAGGACAGCTAAATACTGAGTAGCTACCTCATTTACAGAATTGTCCATCCTAAAAGGTGCTGTAACATGGTGGACAACATCCCCGTCACTATAAGCAGTAATGTAAAATCCATAATCTAGGGACTGAGCTAAGCTTGACAACCTCAACACTGATATTTACTTTTTTTTTTTAATGCTTCCCTTTTAGTGTACTGTTTTCTGTGGACATAAGCAAGCACATAAACATACAGATATATGAGAGTGTGGGACTTCAAAATGAATATATGCACTATCCAGGCTTTTGTTCCTTGCTGGAAGAAACTCTCTCCTAGAACACAGGTACAACTTCATTCAATATAATCCTTACATGAGCTTGTTCATAAAAAGAGAAATGTAATAGCTTATTAACAACTGACTTCAGAAAGGTAATATCTTTGTAGCTAATACAATATAATAATAAGCTAATATAAGAATATACTCTCTCTACATATATAAAATATAATAGTAAGCTAATATAAGAATATACTGTTTTAGGAAATTAAACCACACAAATCCAGGACATATTCCTGCCCGTATCTAAGAAGAACAGGCAAGGGTATTTGTCAGATAATGAAATATACAGTGCTTTTAAACCAGCAATACATTTTACATCTTCTCATCAAACTAGTGACCAAATAAGAGCTCAGTACCTTTAAGCTCAGCTTTTTATAGCCTGCCTCTGTATCCCATATAGCTATAGTTTTGTCATATCCGCCAGACACAACAAGTGATGCTGAAATATAAAATCAGAATACATTTTATCTTTGCTTTGACATACAGACTAATAAAAGAAGCTCCTTCTAACAGTGAGTCAGAATTTTAAATAAAAATTTACATAATGAGATGTTAGTCATGCCTTAACAAGATAGTAAAAGTTCCTTTTGGCTACTCATTAATGTTCTTAATTTTGTAAATACCAATACATAAATTCAGCAAACACACAACTGGGTGTAAAAAAACATACATGAAAATTTTGTTGACTTAGAAAATTAAGGAGATACCTTGTTTAAAAATTAAAATATAGAGAATACTTTCAGAATTGTTAGGTCAACTCCGAATAAAATCAAAAAAGTAGAGTTTAGCGTGCAAAGCATGCTTTCAGATTCCAATATTCATACGCCTATCTGCATTTGCATGCCTTCAAGCCACAGGTACATTTTCCCCACAGAGCTGCTATTTATTTACTTGAGTTGCCTAACTCAGAAGGCACTGTATGAATATGACTGCAGATTAACCTGCTGTCAGCAGTTCAGGAGTCATCTTTACTGGAGTATTCAGATGTGAAGATGCAAAAGAAAACAGCCAATTAGATCACAATGTACAGAAATTCGTATTCGTCCATCCCAGTGAAGAGAAGAGAAGCTGTTTCAGTGCAGTGGCAGTCTGCAGTAACATTAATTTAACGTTGTGGAGGGAAGAGGAGTTGTCTATGATCTAGTGAAAGTAATGGAACTAGGGCAGTAAGAAGTAGCTCCTCACTACCTCCACTCAGATATAGGTAAACTGGGGAGTCTGTTTCTTCCTCCTATTCATCCAAGCATCAAGGAGACATCAAGTTCCAGGTGCCAAATTATCTTGCTATAACTCATAAATATCATCTACTTTGAACATGGTGGTTTATGTGCTCCATCAGTGTAGCTGAGAACATCCACGAAGTTTTTCAGCAGCACATTACTAGCATATGTTTTTTGAGCTGTGAAGTAACATTACTTTTGGGGGTACTAACAGAGAAATACACATTTTCCTAATTATTACAGATCAATGAGTATTTACTGAACATGGTTTTTCAACTAACTAATGTTACGAGAATAATAGCAAGTGCTAAGTTAATCTTCTAACATAGTATTGTGCTTATACTCCATTATGATATTTTTATTATAACTCTTGATGGGTATATCAATTAAGCAAGTGTTCCAGTTGCCTGGTTAAGACAGAACACAGACCATCAACCTCGATTTACTTATTTACATGGCCATCATTTTCTCATAATTAAACATGTTATCTTGAAAGTGATTAATTAATTACCTACATGTTTAGAGTGGTCACTCATGGTTCATCTGAGATGTCCTATACATAGGTATTGAGATACATCGTGCGCTAGCATTAAGATAACTCACCATCTTGGCTAAAAAGGCAGGAACTAACAGAACCTTCATGTCCTTGGTTCAAGGAAACGGGTTCATGACACTGAAATTCTCCTGTCCTTATGTCCCATATTTTTAAGCTTTTGTCCCAGGATGCTGTGCACAAGTAATGACCATCAGAGGTAAAGCAGCAATCTGAGATAGCATTGCTGTGTCCCCTGAAACACAGATGAAAAACACAGGAAGAGTGAGCTTTTGTAACCATCACAAATCTCTCAAAAAGCCTCCTGCAACATTGAGCACCCTGTCTCCATCCAGTAAAGCACCATAAGCATATTCTGAATTTTAACCATGTGAATAGTTCTGTAACGTCTCGGGAGCTGCTTACAACCTCACAGCCAGCACGGACTTAAATCCCTTATTGGATTAAGTCATATTGCAGGACTGAACCCTAGCTGTTAAGTGACAAGTGACTAGCTATTTTTTTTCATTGAATGCAGCTTAACAGGAAATTGTTTAGCAGCTACAACACAACCGCATTTTACTAAAAGTAAGTTACCAAACAAAGCCACCCATTTTTCATTAAGTAAGTAGCATGCATCTATCTCTACATGTAAATTTCAACTCAAAAATTCAGAGGAAAAAGATTAAACAATTCTAGATTAAAGTCTAATTTTGGAAGCAGTGATACCCATCAGAAAAGAAATCTGGACGTTCCAGAACTGGGCGAGGACTCTAGTGCTTCCTGAAATCTACAGTGGGGAAAAGATTATGAGCATCTCTTACAGGAAACAATGCTGTAGTCACTGCAATTTAAAAGAAACATTACAATGTTGCAGATTGAATTTCCCATCCAAAGTAATCCCTAATCCCTCAAATACAATTTTATTACAGTGTTTAAAGGCAGACTCTCTCTCTGATTATTGTTTTAAGAATTCAAAGCTAAATTGGTTGAATTTAAAGCCATTGATATTTTTAACGGTTGATTTGACATCTCTATTGTTGCATACTTCCTTCTTAAAACGATAAAAATATCCTAAATTGACATAATGTTTTTACTGTATTACTGACTTCAGTGAGAGAGATAGGAGTTTAGCACGTGAAGGCTCAGGAAATCATACCAAGCAAGGCTTCTGGCACTGGGGGTGACCTTCTCCAAAAGCATATAAGGAAAATGACCTGGAAAAACGATCTCTGTACTCAGAGAGTGGCCATAATTGGTTCACTGTGAAAATGAAAGTACATATTGAGCTGGGGTCCACACCATCTGTCCTGAATCCAGTCCTATTTCATACTTCCATTAACAATGTAGATTATGAGATAAAAAGTACAGATACAAAATGAAGCCAAAGAGGGTCTGCAGTTATACCAGGGAGAAGATTAAAATTCAAAATTGTCTTCACAAATTGAAGAAATCATCAAGAAAATAAAAGGGTTAGAACAGCCTCTATAGAAAACAATGCTGTTGTCACTGCAGTTTGTAGGAGTATGACAGTGTTTAATCAATTATCTAATATGCATGCCGCCTGATAGGTCAATTTTGTCAAGTCTGACGTTCGGTAGTGACATACAAATAATCAACTGCACAGATAAGGAGTGGGAACAATGGACTACACCACAGTTCTGCAAAAAAAGGATGCAACAAATATTGACTCTTCTTCACCATCATGCTATCAAAAAAAGTATATCTCATCCCAGCACGTATGAACAGGGGCACATCCACAGAGAAGCATGTAATAATAATTCATTTCTATTTTTTTTTCCAGTTAGAGGGAATACTGTTTACATTATGGAGCCACATAATTCAAGAAAAATGTGAGCCAACTGGAAAGATCTCAGAGATCAACAACAAGAATAATCAGTAAAATAGGAAATAATCATTAAGTATTAAATGAATAAGGATGGTTTAATCTACTGAAAAGATGACTTGGCAGACATAATAGAAGTTCTTGGATATATACAAAAATGTAGAAGAAAACAAGGGAATAATTTGTTCTTCATGTCTGAAGTGGATCTAAACAGAAACATGTGAGCTTAAGCTGCAGCCAAAATAGCCCACCTTAGGAAAATCTTTCTAACGATTAACACAGTGAGGTAACGGAACAGATTGTTTGGAAGTCCGTGAGGTCTTCACTGGAGCTCATTAGGAGCAGAGAGGCAGCATCCTGTGGTTGCTCTAAGGCCCATGAATTTTATGAAGACCTAAGGTGATCTGGTTGCAGCGCAAAACCTAATTATCAGAAAATATTCTGTAAGAACTCATGATTAATTATCAAATCCCAACATCTACATATATTTCTCCTTTTCCTCTGAATTAGTTTTGCTTCACTCCATAATGTTTTTAAAGACTTCACTATCGTCTGTAATATTTTATCTCCTCATTCACCAATGACTATATATTTTTCCTAATTAGCAGAAATTAGAACAAGAAGTTTACACCACGGTACCACATTGCATATGCTATCTTCTGCCTCTATATATGTCCAAGAACCTAGAAGCTCTAAAAAATAGCACTAGAAATGGTTACAGTCATCAAAATACAATTTTTCAATTATTTACAGCAGGAAGCTTGAGTGGACCATTTTATTCATGCTTTCTATGTCATTTGCTTGCACATTACTTTAGCATAAATCTCACTAATCATTGTGAAAGATGCAAATAATGCCATGCATATTTAACTATAGTATTGTTTCTTACTCATTAATTGTAATTGAGGTGGATCGTGTTACCATATCCCATAGCTTTATGGTCTTATCGTATGATACTGAAGTCACTCTTTGGCTATCAGGGTCAAAACAACATCTTGTGATTGTACTTCTGTGATGGCCTATACAAAAAACATCAAGTGAGACCATTAGTTATTTTGAATAATTACATCTAGATCTCAGAACACAGGTCTGAAAGGCAGAACTACCCATAGCATCTATGCCTCAGTCTGTTTCCAAAACACTGTAATTTCAACATTGTTATTTCACTGGCTAGGACACCTCCTCACCTACCTCTCAATGAAAGAAAGGCCTCACAGTTACTGCAGATAGTATGAATATGAACCTGTACCCAGGCACTCAACATACACAGTTAACGTAAATTCACATGCTGCCCTGTAGTAATTTATTTCTCTGCTCCATTCCTGAAAATAAATCTGGAAGTGTGGCCCCATAATGCCAATGACAGTTAATTACTCAGACTCTCAGGGAGCACTTAAGCAGGTAATTATACTTTAAGAATGCAAATAGCTCCATTAAAATAATGTAAACAAAATATGTCCTCATAGTGTCACCTAACAGAGACAGTTCTAATGAAGCTATTACAATCCGTTTGCTGCACTTTTCATTTTTAAACCCAAATTATTTTACCATCAGGCTCTGATTCACAGGAGCATGTTAACCATATGCTAATTTAACAGTTGTAAGACAGCTTATATATTTAGAAGCTGATTCTGCAGGAATGGCATACTCCCTGCACCTGCAGTCCTGAGTGGAAGCCACATGGGACTGAGGTCTCACTAGTGAAACTACCTTCAAAGGGAAATTACGCTTCAAAAAAGAAACACTGTTGGTCTAATTTTGGCCCATTATCTTCTTTTTATAAGCCTATTCTGAAAAAAAACAACCCTGGGTTTAATGTCTTACAGGTAAGTTTCTTTTGCCTTTCTCAAGTAAGGATATTTGAACTGAACTGAATTAATTAATTTTCTCAGTTTTTTGTAAGAAATAAAAAAATTTCAAGAGCTGCATAAATAAGATGTAAAAGTTGCAAGTCTTACCTTGGATATGTGCCACTACTGTTGCACTTATTGCATCAAAAACACATATAGTATTTTCTTTGTCTGAACCAGATACCACATATCTACCATCACAAGAAATATTACACGAAGTTACAATGCCTTCATGTTCTACTCTCCACTAAAGAGAAAACAGAAGGTTTTAGAAACATGCTTAAGGGTTAGAGAGAGTTATACAGAAGACTTTCTATAATCTGTAAGCAGGTTCAGAAAGAAGGCTTTTGATATTACTTTGTTTTGGTGAAAGCTGATAGATGTCTCTATATCCAATTTTTCTATTTTTGCGTTAGCAATAAACTTAAAATTAGACAAGGCCACCCTGTTCAAATCCTAAAATGTTAATTTAATCAACCTTAAATGTATTTTCTGAGACAGGTTATTATTATCATAGCCATTTTTATCTGAAATAACTGAAACACGTTCATCAAGAGACTTACCCAAGATCAAGCAATTATCAGTACCAAAACCAGGACTAAAAATCAAGCCTACCTACCCTATCTATATTGTATTGTGCTAACAAAGAACACTTTGTTTTCTTATTTATCAACAACAAAGCAATAAATCTGAATTTTACAGCTGTACCTTCTGCAAGATGCATTCAAAAGGATACATACAAGCATTGTTCCTGTTTCCATATCCCAAGCCTTGACAGTGTTATCATATGATGATGTTACCACTCTAAAAATGATGTTGGTGAAAACAGCAATCAATGTTTTTACTTAAAAGAGGTTATTTAAAAAATAAATGACAACATTTAATTCTGACAATGATTTGACATCCTCACACCCACTAATTTAAAGCAGATTTTTAAAGGCTACAGCAAAAATTATTGCACAGCTTAGTTGAAAAGAGGATTATTTATATGTCAGATAGAAACTAATAATAAAAATGCCATGTATGTAATTTTCAGTGCAAGCAGTCAACTCAATTTCATTCCATCCGTTACAAGATATTTAATTATTTCTAATGTTAGAATAATTTTAAAGCCATTATGATGTCTTTTCTTTAATGAATGTGAAGTGTTCTTGTCAGTAGGGTTTTTCTGATTTTCAGTGGTTATGTTGCTGGGTAACCCTCTACCACAAACGCTGCTCTGCACAAACAGAAAGCCACATTAGACAACAAACCTATTCAATAAAGTTTACTAAAACTGGCAGGTTTCCATGAATTGGGAAGTCAAAAATTTTTCCCTCACACAGTTTTATTAAAATATTCCCAAATATCTAAAGTAATATTTATATTGAATGTCACTGGATGTGACAAATGTTTTTAGTACCATTGTGGCTTTTTATTTTGATAAAGTTCATAAACTGTCGCTTTTATACATTTTGCCCAAGAAACTTAGAATCATAGAATCACAGAATGCTTTGGGTCGGAAGGGACCTTTAGAGGCCATCTAGTCCAACCCCCCTGCAGTGAGCAGGGACACCTTTACCTAGATCAGGTTGCTCAGAGCCCCATCCAGCCTGACCTTGCATGTTTCTAGGAATGGGGCTCTGAGCCGTTCCAGCACTTCACCACCCTCACTGTAAAAAATTTCTTCCTAATATCTAGTCTAAATCTACCCTCCTTTAGTTTAAAACCATTACCCCTTGTCCTGTCACAACAGGCCTTGCTAAAAAGATTGTCCCTGTCTTTCCTATAGGCCCCCCTTTAAGTACTGAAAGGCTGCAATAAGCTCTCCCCGCAGCCTTCTCTTCTTCAGGCTGAACAACCCCAACTCTCTCAGCCTGTCCTCATAGGAGAGGTGCTCCATCCCTCTGATCATTTTTGTGGCCCTCCTCTGGACCTGCTCCAACAGGTTCACATCCTTCTTGTGTTGAGGGCTCCAGAGCTGGAGGCAGTACTCCAGGTGAGGTCTCACCAGAGCAGAGCAGAGCAGCAGAATCACCTCCCTCGACCTGCTGGCCACACTTCTTTTGATGCAGCCCAGGATACGGTTGGCCTTCTGGGCTGCAAGCACACACTGCTGGCTCATGTCCAGCCCTTCATCCATCAGTACTCCCAAGTCCTTCTCTGCAGGGCTGCTCTCAATCCCTTCATCCCCCAGCCTGTACTGGTATCGGGGCTTGCCCCAACGCAGGTGCAGGACCTTGCACTTGGCCTTGTTGAACCTCACAAGGTTCACACAGGCCCACCTCTCCAGCTTCTCCAGGTCTCCTTGGATGACATCCCATCCTTCTGGTGCGTCAACTGCACCACTCAGCTTGGTGTCATCTGCAAACTTGCTTAGGGTGCACACGACCTTGCTCTCTATGTCGATGAAAATATTTAACAGCACTGGTCCCAGTATGGACTCCTGAGGGACACCACTTGTCACTGGTCTCCATTTGGACATCGAGCCGTTGACCACTACCCTCTGGATGCGACCATCCAACCAATTCCTTATCCACTGAACAGTCCACCCATCAAATCCATATCTTCCCAATTTAGACAGAAGGATGTTGTGGGGGAACATGTCGAAGGCTTGATGCATTAAGATTCTAACAACTAAAAACATGATTAGATTATTAAAATCTTTTTATTTTCTCCATATGTGTATACTTCCCACAACCAACACAATCTCTGCTCGTGAACAGAAACATGTAATGCAGAAGACCACACAAAGTTTATGAACTGGTAGCATTTTTGATTGCAAAGTGGTTTCCAGGGCCATACACAATGGTATTTTACTTGCTGTTTAGCAGTTTTCAAAAATATACACAATTGCAGTAGGCAGCGTAGCATGCGTACTATGCAGTGATCAAAAAACTAATCAGTCAACTCTACAATCTGATAAAAATTGATTTAAACTATAACTTAATGATAAAATATGCCAGAAATAGTACCCCTGGAGGTACTGCATGACCTACTTCAGCGAATGTTAATATATGCTGTAGTTGTTTTAATTATTATGTCCACAGATTGACACTGGATTAAGATGCATTTCTTCTTTAATTGACAAGACAGGCTTAATGGAAAGGCTATAGAATATTAATAAACAATACAGACAGAAGAGAACTTTTATGAAGGTATAAATCTCACTGACAGATGAACCCCTGAACCTTGGCTAATTCAATGTTGTTCTTTTATACAAGTGATATATATTTATATACCCCTTTCAGAACATATGGCAAAGATAAGACTTCCAGCCCCGTATAACTCAAAACCAGTATTACACAAGTCCTTTGCCCTAAAAGAGGCCATAATCTATCAGACTATTCTAACATGCATTTAGGACAATAAAAAGATTCCTGTTTAATTCAGCAGACATCATATGCAAACCAGAAAAGATTTCAGAGTTCCTGTACATATTGTAGGTGAAAACAAGGCGAAATTTATGGTAGTTCATGTGGATGAAGGAGTCTGGCAGCAAACAATCTGCTAGCAGAGTACGGACAGCATATATGAAAGTGCAAGGACGGAGAGAATTAGGAAGAGTGTCTGGAAGACGGGAGACGTGAGAAAATTATAACAGAATGACTTACCGTGGAGCACAAAAGTAAGCAAAAGAAGTTTGACTTTGATGTAGTACAAGTTAGGAAATCATAGGAAGGATTGAAAAAGTAAGTTATTTGTTCTAAATTTTGTACTAAGTGTTTCCACATGCACTGAAATTGAACCTTGAAATCACAAAAAAACATCACTTTTTTTTTAAATAAATTAAGATAGAAAAAGGTCACCTTCTGTCATCAGGAGTCAAGTTGCACTCAGAAATTGGGGCGGTGTGTTCCTCAAAAACTTGAGTAGGAAAACCCGTGTCAACATCCTTGAATAAATCCAAATGAGTTTGATTAGGAAGTGTTTTTCTAAATTGTAAAAAAATACAAAGCATCACAAAATAAGGGAAAACAAAACTTGTGAAATCAGTAAAGTTAGTCTTACTTTAGTTACTCTTACGATCTCAGAGTCTCTATTCCTTCTTTTCATTTCAAGACTGACTGAAACAGAGTTCTTCATCTATCACACCCAGACTTCTATTTATCTCCTTCCTATCACAATAGTTTTCACCAGAAATTTCTTGAAAAGAGTTCTCCTTAGACTCTCACATCCATGCCCATGCCTAAATCCTGGCAAGTCTTTCTTCATAAACTAATATATAGCTTTCCATTTTCATTCACACAGTTAAAACTCACACTCTCAAGGCCTACCATCCCTGTATCAATTACTGCAACATCATTTTCTTCAGAGTCTCCCCTGCTTGCATCCATGTGCAATGCTCTTCCACAGATTTCCCGCTACTGTTTGTATTATGTCATTCCCTCTGTTTGTGTTCCTTCACTGATTCCTCGTTCTCAGTCACAAATACAAGCCTCTTCTCTTCAAATACAAAGCTCTTTGTGATTTATCCCCAGACATCATCTCCCTTCTGCCCTATCTTTGATGCCAGCCTTTGTCACTCAGTTGTTAGATTTTCAAAATTATGAGTTCCCCTTTGCTGTCCTTCATGTTTTGAAGAAGTCACCTAGAAATAAGTGGACATCTCTCTCATAATACAAAATCCCTCTTAAATTTCTGTTTTGTGATTCCTACAACAGCAATCAACAGATTGCTGAAGTGCTGAGACGATGATCCATACTGCATTACTAGTTCATTTACATTACTCCATCATCTTCTATCTACTTAGTCTGTTACACAGACAGTTTTAAGCGAATTCAGGAAGGGACTATCTTTTTGTCATACACGTATAATGTTCAAGGCATAGTGCAGTCCTACCCCATGAGTACAGCCTTGAGGTTCTTAGTAATACAAACAAAAACATGAATCAAGTTTTACAAATGGTTCACAGTGCCTGACTGTAAACATCAAAACAAAAAAACCCCAGGAAGATTGCTGACATGCAGAGTGACTCACAGACCAAAGTATCACAGGATCAGTCATCATACCTTCATCTAGGTAAATAATCTTCTACTTCCATGATTAACCCTATTATTTCAATTAGATTTTTGTTTGCCTAAGTACCAAGAGGTTTCAGAAACAGCCTGGAAGCAGGCAACAAACTGCCTTCATTGTGTATGTGTTCTTTCATTTGTCTTCAATAAGAGAATGAAATCTTGCACCCCTGACGACTACTCCCCTTTTTAACATCAACTGTCAAGTCTCAGTCTCAGATCTAGAGCTGCTTCCTTACGACGACTTTCACTTGAAGGAGCTATCCTGCTAACTTGGCAGCTCTCGATAACAGACAAAACTAGAGTGAAAATAGATTTATTTTTCACTTATTTTCTGAATGTGTGTCAATGCACTACAGGCCTAACAACTGACACTAGAATCATTAGAAATGTCTCTAAGACCAAAGAAAAAAAAATAGATCAAAGTTACCATATGCTCTTGTTCTATTTTTCTGAGTCAAAAAAGCCTTGCAGTTACAACTGCCCTTCTAGACTTCTCTAGTCTTTTGTCTGCTGTGCGCCCTATTAATCTTTGTTTTCCAAAAGATGTGTGGACTGTCAGTGAGATACTGTCTGTTCTCAAGAGGAACTTCAAATGCTTTCTCAGTACATTCAGTCATTTGATATCTATTCTTTCAAAGGGAAAAAAGAGAACTCCAAAGAAATTGTCAGGGCTGGCCTAGCCCCCCATGACCAACTCCTCCGTACTCTCCTGAATTTTAATTGCTTCAGCTGGTCCTGCAGAGAAAATTAGGCTTGTCCAGACAAAATTAAGCTTATCAAAATAAACGAACGTAACCTTGCCTACACATTGCTATGAGAAAGTTCCCAAGACTCGGGCAAATATTCTGAGATAGATTCTGAAAAATAAGTATCACTCAACAAGTGCTGAATAAACCTTTCTTAGATAAAAATTATAAAGATAAAATTTCTTAGACAGATTAACCCTTCCACACTTCAGGCAAGTGGCACATTGTAGCCTTTCCAGCAAAAAGAACATTCACGATCTACTATGCTTAAAAAAATTAACGTATTATCTTCTTATTTTAGGGTCTTGATTTCAGTTTACTTACATGTAAGACAGCTGAATAACATTTTGCTAAAGATAGAAAAATACAAGCTCCAGTTCTGAGTTCAGACAAAGCAGGAAAGTTTGGAACTGTCAGTCTGACAGTTATTAAACTGTAAATGTCATAACCAACACACTGAGATACACTTATTTTTATTTCTCTTATCTACAATCTTTGCTTAAGATCTCCACATGTTTATTTACTTTGGAACTGATCATTAAAAGATGCGACTTTTTTCGTTCTAGACTTCCTGATTTCTTGGATCTAGCCATCCACAGCTCTTGGATAACGTAATGGTGCTAACCTGAAAATTGCCTGGACTTTTTACACTTTCGGGGTTCTTGGGTTTTTTCAGTATATTTGAAAAAAGGTTTGGATTATGGTAGAAACTGCACTGGGAAGAAGTCAACATTTTAGATCCTTTATAAAATGACTTCATCTGTATTTGTATCATATTAAGACATTACTATAACTCATTACCAATTTTTGAATCAAGTCACGACTGTTTAATATGTGCCAGATCTCAATGCCTGCAATCTATTTAGCACAGCTGCATTGTCATTTGCTTACATAAAATTCAAGGGCTCACATAACTATATGTCTCCAAGCTATCTTTTAGACTAAATTTAGATTTAATCACCCACAATCTGTCCTCTTCCCCAGTTCAGATCTCGCCGTTGCCCTGCCCAGGGTAGCTGGAACTTTAGGGAAACCCCAGCTAACTACACAAAACTTGGAGGAACAAGAAAATAAAGGGTGCAAATCGATATTTAAATAAAAGGAAAAAGCAAGCAACAAGTGTAAAAACACCATGGCCATGCTGATAACAACTGTGTGATCCCTAACTTCTACATCTCCTCCACAAACAGCCATATACATAAATAAGTCAGAAAAAATGAACTTTCAGGAGAAAAAGAATAAGCTTTGTGTGTCGACTTAGAGTTTTAAAATATTAATAAACTAGAGCTCTCATTCAGTGTATGCTACATGTGCTTACAAGAGTCACCCTTTAAGATCAAAGAATATATTCAAAGTATGAAATAAGAGTTTTACTATTTATCTGTGACTGCAAAACCATTTACAGTTGCTATTTTTAAACTTCAATAAAGTATCTTCAGAAGGCTCCTTGATGAGTCAGTCAATCTTCATGCCTGTATAACACTCCTTGTTTGGTTTCAGCTTTAAGATTTTTTTTTTTTAATTTGTTGTTGTTGTTGTGTTCATAACATACCCAGAGCTTCACCGTTCTATCGTAAGAGCATGAAAGTATTTTTGTGTCTTCAAAGCAAAAATGGCAGGAGCTCACAGTATCACTGTGTCCTCTCAGAATTTTAAATTGGATCTGTAAAGGAATGGAACAAAGTTTAGGAATATTTTTCCTTGGGATTATTTTTGACGGCTTAGTCCACGAGAGGGAGTATGAAAGCAAGAACCGGAAGACAATAAAAATGTTAAGTTCCACTTACCTGAGAAGAGTTCACATCGTCTCCTTGGTACTAGCTGGGAGTGGATTTACCAGATCTGGTTAAGAAAGGTTGACGGGTGTGGATTTTATTTTCATTTTTCTGGAGTGGGAGGAGGTTTCTTTTGGTTTGGTTTTGTTTCCCAGTTTTTCTTCCTCTCATGAAAAGTAATATTTATCTTTGAATCTCCTGAAGTCTCTCTCAAGTCTTTCAAACGCTTGTTTCCTTGATTCTGGCCCATCAAAGGGCAGCACATCAAGCTCCTAGGCCACGTTTTAGCCAAGACCACTACAAATTTTGTCAAAGATATTTTGAAAAGGCTTTTCTTCGGTCATTTAGGAGTTTGCTCATGACTGTCCAGCACGCGTTTGTGTGAACAGAGCTAACAGAAAACCAGCTGCCGCGAGCATTAACCACAGGTAAAGCCACAGAGAGCTTTTCAACCCTCAGCTTCCAGCAGCCCCNACTCGGCTTCCTTCCTACCGCGGCTGCGCTCCCGCTCCCGCCAGACAGCTCTGAGGCTTTAACGGGACAAACGCCGAGCAGCTACCGTGCAATGCCGTTCTCGGGTTTAGTTTTTTCCCGTAACGGAGGCAACCTCAAAGGCCCAATGTATTATTTTTCCTTCCATCACTCAAGTGGAGCACTGGAACAGGCTCGCAGGGAGGCAGTCATGGCACCAAGCCTGACAATATTCAAGCAGCGTTTGGACAATGCTCTCAAACACACGGTGTGAATTTTGAGATTGTCCTATACAGGGTCAGGAGTTGGACTCTATGATCCTTGTGGGTCCCTTCCAACTCAGGACATTCTATGATTCTGTAAGTTTTCTTGTTGACTTTTTTAAAACCGCACACAATCTGTGTGTCAACAGCAGACTATTACATCACTTTGCTCTCATCAAGAGCTGTCACAGTGCCCCAGATACCGAAAAATACATTCAATCAGGCCCCAGAGAACTGCTATCTACAACAGCAAATTTCAGTTTAAGGCTTTTGTTCACCATTTTAAGCAGGAATATTCTTGGTTTCCCTGTGTACCTCGGAAGAGAAGGTCTGATCATTCAAAGACCACTTCAGTATTATTTCACAGTTTATATTAAAAAAATTCTACAAGATGACAATTGCTTTTTAAACGTAGTGCATGAAGCAAAAAGAAAAATGGTATAAACAGTTCATTGTAACTACATAAAATAAGGCAGATTATAGTACTGATCTTTTAGTACATTAGCCTTAGTAATTTGTGTCAAAGTGGCAGTTTATTGGTTTAGATCTGCTGTGGTAAATGCTATCGACAATTTGGATATGTAAAAATAACTCCAAGTACAGCCAGATACTGCAAAACTGCCATGTGAAATTCTGTATTAGACTCATTAAAAAGACTTGGCACGCAATACAAATTTTACACTGCTTCAGTTTTTAACTTCCTACCTTAATTCAGACTGAAATTTACTCTCCAGCATTTTAGAGGTCCTAGGCAATGACTTACCATACAAAAAAGATTTTTAATACTTTAGTTTATTAAAATATCTTGTTTCGTGTTAATTAAAACAGAGCCTTCAGTATTTCAGATTATGCTGCCCAGAAAGGAGTCTTTTCAACATTCCATAATCCATTCATTTTGAACATATGAAGCATCACAAAATAAACATACACACATTTACTTTCAAACAAATTCAATATGAATACAGTATCTACAGTGCTTCAAAGCATACATGATTGATCTACCATCATGGAGGAGATCAAAAATTGGAGATCAAAAGTCACACAACACTGAAGAAAGCAAGCTACCTCTTCAATACTGAAGTTGTTTTAATCTAAAAGGAAGAAAGAAGAAGAAAGAGGTCAGACTAAATGTTCTTAATATTGCATGTTACTATTCAATTACTTGAGCAGTTTCGTAAACCTTAGTTTAAGAGACAGATCCAAGTTAGGCGAGATAAAAACATTTTCTCAGTGATGTAAAGAGAGACATGCAAATGCAAAGACTTCCAAAATAACTGCTTGTACAAAGGAGTCTAACTATTCTGTGCAAAATGCATAAAAACATATTGTAGCTATTTAGAAATCAAAGGAGAAGTAGTTTGGTTGTTTAATAAGAAAACACCAATACATAACTGAAGCTCAGTTCCAAAGGAATGGAAGTCAGAGTCCTTTGGAATGCCAGCCTTTCCATTGGTACGTGTCCATTCCACTAAACACCTAGACCCCAATCATTTTCCCATTAGGCCAGCTGGATGTGGTATTTCAACAAATATGTTGAGACCTCTCCTTCAGCTAATAAGAGATGCTAAACAGAAGCCACTGCAGTGACTGTTCCACATAGGATGCACTTAGAGATGGCTATGATCTGAACTACAGTTAGTTACTTTTGTTTGTACTTTACTTCAAGTGTGCAAAATGAAATTGCAAATCGTTTTTTTTTTCGATTCTCACATTTCTGTTGGCACTATGTTCAAGTGTCTAGTTTATAAAAATGTAACAGCACAGTCCAAATTTAGCAGACACGTACATGACTCAAGCATTGTTCTGCTTGCTTCATTGCTCCTTGCTCAAGCACAGAAGTACCTTAAGCATCAGTGCCACACAATGGATCTATTTGAATCGGATCTTTCACTAATTATCAACAAACCGAAGCAGACTCAAAACATTCCGAAGCAGACGATGCCTCCAATGTCTCCAAGTAAAGAGAAGTAGACAAAGTAACGGAAAGAGGAATCACTGCCTGCGCTTGTTCAAATTTTAATTCCCATTCCAAATACCTTCAAAAAATATCAGTCATCTTTAACTACAACCTCCATTAACTAGCAGAGTTGTGTATTTAATGCCCTTTACCTAAAGAGGCTTCTATCCTAAAATTAATTACCCTCTAGCTTAAGATGCCTAATATTTGTAATCTTTCCCCACTTTATTTAAAAAACCAAAAAAAACCCTGAGTAGTATTTTATATTCATAAAGAGACTGGCTGCATATTTGCTGCAAATAGGTTCACTAGAATGACAACTCATAAATTGAGGTTTAGTTATCCACTGCAAAATTTGCAAGTGCTTAAGTAAACTTTCTGTTTACCTTCTTAGAAGTTCTTTGGGTGACAAGCCTGTGGTATCTATATCACTAAGGCTGTCACTGCTATCTGCAGTGTCTGAGCTGCTGTCTTTTTCTGATTTTTTATTCTTGTGCTTTCCTTTGTTTTTCTGTTTCTTATGTTTCTTTTTCTGTAAAAAGAAGAGAAATAATCCTTTATTTCATTATGAAAGACTTGGGTTTTTCTGAAAGGCAACAACAGCAAACAGTTGATTTCAGTGTAGACTCCAAGCTTAACTGAAAGAGAACACTTTAACAATGACTCTTTTCCACTACTCAGCACTAAAAAATATGTACCAAAATCACGCATTTCATCCCAAGCACTCAACCCCCCTAAAATAGAAAATTCATTATTATTTGTATACAAGCCATTAATTATATGCAGTTCTCAGAATATGCCTGCCATCTTCAACATACAACATTAAACTACCCGTAATATTATATCTGTAGTCACATTGTATATATGGAGAAAGCAGCACCCTAATTGGATAGTTTTCTGTTCTGAAGTTCAGGTTTCAAGACACCTGAGAAACTCGGTTGCTTAAGTTCTAGTCCCAGTATATCTATTTTCTACCACCCGTCATAAATAATAAAAAATTTTGACTGGCAGATTAAAGAATCAATAAACTGTTTATTTAAATTAAATACCTTTTCCTTTTTGTGTTTGTGTTCTCTCTTAGTCTTATGTTTCTCTCTGTGCTTCCTATGTTTTTCTTTCCCACTAGGCCCAGGAAAACTTGCTGGCACCACTGGTTCTTGTTGCCAAGTAGAGCCTAAAGCGCAAAGCAAATGCAGAAACAAAAAAAAAAAAAAGACCAAAAAAAGGTAATTTTATTATTAAATTCTGTATTACTTTTAATCTAATAGGATAGTTTAAAAACAAAACAAAAACACCCCCTACGCTTTCAAATGGAAATGAAATGTCTAAAACTGCTAACTGCATCCTTCCTACTGTCATTAAATGCCTTTACAATCTGTTATTAAAAGGAATTGCAAGGCTGCTCCTTTATTTTCACTACAATTTTTTTATCATTGCATCTATAGAGCTACAACAAAGTTGGTACACAGGCAAAGAGGTTCCTGCTAGTGGATCATAGCATGGTAACACAGCATTTGTCGATGTCAGTTTGACATAACACAGGCATTTAAGAGGTAAAGTACCTATTCACAAACATTTTTTAAAGAGAAATAACGTATATCTTACATACAACTTCAATGTGCAGAATTTACACACTAGAAGTCTACAGAACCTACCAGAAGAAAAAGCTGGAGGCAACTTTGGTCCAAATTCCTCTGTTGCATCCAGTTCCTGCTTTGAAGTAGGCAACAAAGAAACGTCGGGCTCAGTTGCAGCAGCCACATTCTCTATGAAAAAAACCAAAAACTTCTTTATTTGAAAGGAAAATAAGGTAACACTTTTTCCAAGAAGTGCTGAAGAAAGTTAAAGGAGACTTTCTAAAAACCTCAAATAAAGCAAATTGATCAGCACCCTGTATCTCTGTGGACTGCTTTGGCCAACTGGATAGCTGACATTCTGAAACACGTCAACATCCTGCTTTTTTTTTTTTTCTTCTTCTTTTTAATCGAAATTGACCTTTTACACTATACAATTACTAATTAAATTACTATTAGTGCCTGTGTTTGCTTTCATTTAGTAACAGTACTACTTTTCTATTACTTAGAATTAATAGAAGACTCCACAAGATGTATAAAGTTAATAAACACTAAAAGTTAGATGTTAACAGAACCAACTGTGACAGTAAGTGGACGAAGTATTTCCATTGTAAACTAAGTATATTGTACATTTTGTTAATTTAATGACATCCTGAAAATATGGCAACTTTTTACAGCTCGCTTATTAAATTTTACTAAGAAGTAGAGTAAAAGATTGGTCTTCTCCCTCTCTCATGGAAGTATTCTGGCAACTTTTATAACTAGAATACAAATAAAATGCAACTTTTTGATGTTTTAGTAAAATTATTTCAACATTATATTTTACTGGGATATCAGTATTTAGAGAGTGAATTTAATCAAAGAAATGCAAGTTATTTATTTCTGAATTCGTCAAATATCCACACAACAGTCATTTATCAATCTATCTTGCAATTTATCACAGGTATAACAGTTTCCCTGTATTTCTCAGTGAAGTATGCTCTAACATTAGATGTTTTCTTCCCCCTCACTGTTTAACAAGCATATTCGATAGGGCAGTTTGCTTCTAAAATCTACGCAAGACACAGGGCAACGTAAGTAACACTATAACATGCAAGGCCTTATTCAGTGCTGTATTACTCACATTTTCTACGTGCCCAGCTCCACCAATGCCAGGTGATCTGCACAAGAGCATAACACTGTCCTAGCAGTCCTGGAGTATTTGATTCATAAATGAAGCTTTTACAAGGTATTTATAAAAATGAACATCCATTAAGTACTACCTTGTACATTAGATGAAGAACTGTCCGGTAGATCAACTTGCTTGGTGGTTTCTGAATCTATTACCAAAGTCGTTGGTTGCTGTTCTTCATCACTGTCTTCTTCAGACGAAGATGATTTTTCATCGGAGGAACTCACAAAGATGGCCTTAAATAAGTCCATGGATGGTCTGCTTTCTTCTTCCTGATCCTTATCTTCATTAGCTACCTGTGAAACAGCATCATAACAAACTGCATTTAAACACTAAAGAAACTAACAATTTTTCTCTGATAAGTAATAACTTCAAATATGCTGACATATATTTACAAAACACTCAAGTATCACAATGGCTGTGAAATATACAATCTTAGGAAGTGCTAGTCCAAAATAGTAAAACTCTGACTTAGTTTAGCAGCGTTTCAATGTCCTGTAAAGCGTAGTGCAATTTGTGCTACACGGACAGTTGAAAATAGATCCCCAGATATAATAAATTCTAATTCATTAATTCAAACTTCAGTTATACACTATTAAATTTAAGCAAAAGAAAAACATCACCTTTCCCCCTGAAATACGCACCCTCCTCCATTCAAAGCAGAAAAAAACCCTATATTCTGTGCCTGTGAGCAAAGCGGGCGTAACGGACTGAATTTAACTCCCAGACTGCTAAGCTTTCTTCGCTTAAGCTGCTACTTCAAGTATAGTCATACTTGCTGTCCTTGTATGCTGTAAATGTTTTACATCTCAGAGCTATAACCTCAAAATTCTTCAAAGTGCAATCTCACATTTTTGCTTATCCTGAGTTGGCTCTTCTGCAAACTGATCTGTATTAAATCAATTCATATATTCCCAACGTTGTTTCAGGGTTGTGAAGGTTTACAGCTATTCCCCTTTAAGTCCAAACACTGTTGTAAACTCACCTCAGTGGGAAGAGTTTCACTCGGCCCAGTTCCACATTCTTCTGTTGCTGGCACCGGTGGCTGCTGCTGAACATCAGCTTTTGATCTAGCAAGACTAATGAATTCACTGATAGAATCTTTTTTCTCCTTCTCCTTATCTGACACATCCCATCTTGAAGGTTTCTTTGGTTCTAAAAATGTCCCAAACATTAAAATCAGTTGCATGCCAAATTATCCTGCATTTCATGGCCTACTTGATTTTAAATTACTCTGCTTCTTCAGTATAGTTTGACATTTTTTAAATCTTTCTAATGAATATCTGACCTATAAAGGTCTTCTAGGTAGAAAAAATTAGCATAACATCACTGACTTCAGTTTTTATGTCACTGAATTTA
>WAAD01012308.1:41498-63453 GCA_013389945.1 Fregata magnificens | reverse complement strand
AAAGATAACTGGAAAAGATGTAAGAAATAAACACCTCCCATATGAATATCAAGGATTGTACCATTTCCATTTAAAAAACAAAGTATAGTAAGTTCCAGCAAAATACTTCATCAAATAAAATGGTAGTCCTCATGTCAGAGGAATAAAAGAAGAAATAAATGTATAATACATCTAAAATAACAAAATCACAAAAAGCCAATAAACCTCACAAAGCCTAGAATTTCAGCAAAAATAATTGACTTGGTTTTTCTTCTCTATGATCTGGGAATACTGAACATTTAGAACCCAAACAACAACAAAAAAGTATATAAGATTAGCCCTCAGATGCTGTAAATAAGCAAACCTTGCTAAGTATTGATCTGGATCATTAAAGTTTGTTGAAAAACCAAAGCTCTCTCAAACATGTCAGTGAATATAATGTCACCTCCCTTGGGCAGCCAGCAGGTCTTAGTGGGTCTGAAGTATGTCATCCAATAAATGAGACACTGGCCAAATTTTTGTAAGGCATACCAGATCAACCTGCTTATTTTATCAAAGTTAGCAGTCCATGTATTAGGTCTACGTGAAGAATGGTCTACAAAAAGAAAGATGTTTTTTAAAGGCTTATGTTAAAAGGTAACACATAATAAATTTAATTATATTCAAAGTATTCTGTTTTAAAAGCATAAGAGCCTGTAATGACCTCAAGGACCTGTTGGTCCTGGTATCTTAAATCTGAGGCACAGGTTTCTTAAGGAACCCTCCAACCTACTGGAAATACGATTCATACAACATCAAAACCTCACTGCCAAAAGCTGGTTAATGGTAATATAACACAGAAAATCACCTAATCTGCCTTTCAGTAAGTATGAAACATACCATACAGAAAGAAAAAGATGCTACAATTTTTAGGCTACTATTTATTTTAACTGCTTCACTTCTATATAAAAGTCAAACTATTGACTGGCTCTGGGCAGCAAACACTGGAGACCATTAGATGAGCTGTTCAAGCACCAAGGTCATGTCCAAGAAACTGGAGGAGGCCAAGAGCGACCTCCTTAGAGGCAAGTTGCTGAGAGGAGGGATTGACAGAACCGTAGCTAAAGTCAGATCTCCAAAACCATACATGGAGAGGAGCCCCAGCCAGTGCAGAGATGGGGGCAGGGAGGTGGTGGAGTGGGAAGAATTAACTGAACTTGATTTTTCCAGAAATCACACATTTCAAAAAGCAGGATAGTTTGTGAATTCAGTGTTAAATCAATGAAACTTAAAAACATACAAATGTGTTATTTATGGTTCCTTATATTAGCGTTACAGGTGTTCTTCATCTCTTCACCTGGAACAATATTCAGTTCAAGATTTTTCATCCTGCTTCCACCAGAAGGAAAGAATAATTAATCCTACAGAATTGGGAAACACATTGCCTCTGGAAGTTCCTGTGGAGCTTAGAACTCGATAGGAGCCTAGACCTAGATGCTCTGCCTCTTACAGAAGCAAATGTGTGATTTCTGTAAGAGTAAGGAATTCATGGCCTCCAGCTACCAATGACTTCAGCACTTATAGACCCCATGACTCTCTCTTAGACAGTCTTTTACCTATGTGAAAGCAGGTGTCTTGGCTCTCAGCTCCTTCTGACTGCATTGGTAGTCGATTCCTGCTGAGTTTGGAGTCATACCTGCCTTTTTCTTTAACTTCAAGCCCTGAAGATAATGCACAATTTGATTAAACCAAGCCAAAATTCCTATAAAAATACCCAAAGCAAATTATGGATCAGAGAACATTTTTTTGTACAGAGAAGGCAACTATACCGTAACACTATTTCTCCCTTGATTTATGAGACTGAATTACAGAGGATGGGCTATGCAGTCTTAGTTAACATATTGCTCGTCTTAATTGTATAAACAATGTCAGCTAAGTGGTAAGTAGGAAGCCTCACTCCTCCTGCTCTTAAACCTTTGTGTAATCATAACCACAATGCAGCCATCAGGACTCTAAGAATAGTGCTAACCTCCTCAAAAACTGTTAGGTAACCATGGCCCTGCCTCTACTGTATCACAGTTAAAATAAGAGCAGGGGAAAGAATTTTTTTTTTTACCTGTGAGCTGTAAATATCTTTACCCATGTATTTTACCTGCATATTTAATTTGGAGCTGCATATTTTTACCTGTGAACTGGGCCTTGGGGAAAAGATAGTGTTTAACACAGTCTCAGCTAATTAGAGATCCAGTGAACTATTTGTGTGTTGAACTCAACACTTGCAGCACTTTGGGGATAGGCTACAGATTTTTATTTCGGCAGTGAGTAGCAGTTAACCATCGATCCAACAGAGAGAAGGCTGCTATTTGGGGAAATGCTTAAACCGTTTTCTGACAGAATTCTGAAGTTGTTTGGAAAAGGACTGAGATGATGCCTTACTTTTCAAGTTCTCATATATCCAGATGACCTATACCATGTATAAAAGCTGCTTTTTAAAGACCGAATCACAACCTTAAAAAATCTGACAGATAAATGCGCTTGTATATGTGTTCATAAACACACACGCAGACATGTGAGCTAAAGTCTATAGGTTATATTGAGACATTATATATGGATAGATACAAAAACAGAGCAGAGAAACCTGTGGAAGGAGACCTGACAAACTTTAGCCATGGCTTATCTCACCTCATTTCAGCCATCTAAAACGTTGGCATCTGATACAAGTTAGTTGCCTGGGCTGCCACTATAGTCAATGGACAAAGAAGGGAGCCCAGGGAAGGGACACATACCACGATAGGACTGGTAGCTAAGAGAGAAGGTGAAAGAATGAATGTGGGTGACTAAGTGACACCAGACACCCAATTTTGCCTGGAGTCAGCCAGGGTGTTTCCCACCCTCTTTGTTCACGTAATCGCTAGCACTGTTTATTATCTCAGTGCCATTGTCATGTTTTCTGAACCTATCAAATATTTACTCGTTTATTAAAAGTTGCCTTGAAACAATTAACGGCCTTTTATCAGGGTTTTACATATATAGCATCGCACCTATACTTACACAGGACGTTCCCAAATGTTGAACCACTGAACAATGGGCTGCAACAGTGCACTAGGCTGCCATGCAGGAAGAAAAGAATTTTTATAGTTTACCTAACATTGCCTCAGCAGGCCCTTGTCTCGTTGCACACACCCTTAGCCTCTCTACCAGAACATGCTGTTCTCAAAATGGATGAAGGCCTCCACCTTTCAGCTCTTGGAGCGTTCTCCCTTTATCTTCTGTCAGCCTGTCTTCCTAAACAGTTTGTGACAACTGACCTTCGGTTTCCTAGAAATCAAAACAANCTGACCTTCGGTTTCCTAGAAATCAAAACAAATAAAGATATTTACTAACTGTTTTATCTCTTTGAAGACTAACTCTGTCAAACCAAAGTTTGCACCTTGTCAAAACCAGAATCGCTGACACTAAGACATTGCAATATTGTCCTTCACTTGTGTCTTGGAAATGCTGACAGGGATGGATTGTACACTTTGCTTAGTTATTTATTTATTTTTGCTTATTTTGCACATAGCTTCCTGTTAAGTTAATCAGTATGATACTACAGGTACTGTTCATAACTCAACATAGATATAAAGCAAAGGGATTTCAGTGACCAAGACAACTTGATCAAATAATGCAAAAATAATACGAAAAGCCACAAACAAATGCAATGTCCAGTAAATTTTCATCAGTATTTTAGATTAACACATTAATACATAGTAATTTCCTATCTGTCTATGTTTTAGTGTGCTTCTAAGTCACTCATAAAAAGTGAGCTTATAAAAATCCCAGCCAACTTCCTCAAAAATCCAATTTTGCACATCTTTCTTTATTATAGATACTTTATTAATAAGGTAACCTGATAGACAAAATGCTGAGTGACTTCTATCGTTTCTTATCCCCTCAAGTACTACTAATCCCCTCAAATACTGCTATAGTGTGTCCCCTATAAAAATCCATTCTGCATCTCACCAGGGGTCATAACAGAGATTCAAAATTATGGCAAACTTACTTACAAAATTAATCATAATCAGCAGTTTGAACTGGCTTGTTAATTTAGGGGGTTATGTTAATTTAATTGCATATGAATGCTGTCATGTAATATTTTCATGGGCTTTTTTAATAAACATGTACCAGATGGTGTTCCCTCAAAACTACCCGTTTTAAACCACTTACATTTAATCTTTTCAAAGGTAAATTTTGTTATCCCAATTTTTACCTTGAAAATGGCTTGCAAGATATATTAAAGCAGTAAAAATAGACAAATTAGCAGAAGACATGAATGAGAGCTCTGTAAAAAGGCTGAGTATTTATGTACTTAAACTAAGACTTATTCTTTATATGGAAGCCAGCAAAGGCTTTGATGTCTTGTTTGTTTTAACTGCAAGTTGTAACTTTCCCATATTCATGGATTTTCATAGTGCATGTTATTTTTCATCTCACTCTGTTTTCATCTGTTTCAGACTAATTGAGTTCACCTAGTACAGAAGACAAGGACTAGTTGTCCCCTTATCTTGTACCAGTTCTCTATGAAGGACAGCCAATAACAAACAAACAAAAAATTACAATCAAATGTCAAGAGTATGGGCTCAAAAAGAGAACAGAAAACAACTCTGATAATGTTATCCACAATAAGTTTGCGTCCTGAAGGCACTTAAACCTCTCTTTCACTTGACGCACCAAATGAGTAATCCCATTGAATTCTGAAAAATTACTCCTATGAATAAAATTAAACTTGTGCATAAATGTATAAAGAGGTCAAGGCATTAATTTCCTTTCTGTTATGGAAGATTTTAATTTTCTTAAATGTCTTCTGTGAACACATCCCAGCTTTTTTGCATCCGGTGTCATGGTTGTTCAGTAAGAGCACCAGAGGTTGTAGTTGAAGGGTAGAGGAATAAAAAGGTTCTGTTCTAATTTTTATTATTATTCCCTCCTTAGTTACCTTGGCAAAGCATTTAACGTCTTTGTGTCTATAGAATAAAGACAGTTTCTGTGACATCTTTTGAAACACTTAAACTCTATAGCTGAAAAAGATATGATTATTCAATGTGGTATTATACATACATTACATGAGTGAAAAATGAAATGGAAAAAAGAGGAAAACTATTTAAAAATAAGAAGTTACAATAAAAAATTAGGGGGAAAAAAGTAAAATAGTGCAAGTTTGCTTCATTCACAGTGTCTGGAGGTTCCCTTACTCATGAAATCAAACTGTAGGGAATTGCTTACAGTCCCAATCCCTCATTCCTATGAAAGAGATGATCATAACATAAAAATATAACAGAGCACAAAGTGACACTTTTGTTGGCAGCAGTAGGCATATGCCAAATACTGAAAAAAAAAATAAGGAAAAAGAGCTCCTAATTCAAACTGAATGGCGGTTCTCTCAGAGAAAGGGTGTGCATATATTCATTACTCAAGCAACCTGGCCCATTGTGTATTGTCCCTATCCCTGTATAATCCCTGATTAGAGTTTTTTATACAGAATAGTACATCACCTGGGTTGTCTGTGACTATGTCTATAGCATGCTTTAAGACACTTCCAAAAATCAGTCTCGTAAGGTGTGTTCATTCTATTCAGGCCTTCATGCTTACACCAGCACATCCCAGGCACATCCACAGAGCACACCAAACAAGGAGTTTTCAGACATCATACCTCTCCCACAAGCTCTCACAGCGTGCCTGTGAAAATCTGTTCTGGTATTTATCTGACTGACTTACCCTGTATCACTGCATGGGAGGCACTATTTAATTTTGTACCGTCATCTTTGAAGCAATTTTGCAACAGAGGAAGAAAGCTGGGCTGGTGACTTTTGCCTGGCCCTTTCCACTGCCCTCTGAAGGCCTCTTGGTGGTGATGTCTGAAACTGGAGATATGCTCATGTCTACAGACTGCAGATTCATCTCTCCTGAACTCTTGAACACAGTAGCTCAGCCTCCACTGTCCAATCTTTCACGACTGAAGTCCTCTTTGGGGTCGTGTGACACGTGTGCATGTGTTTCTAGATATGGAGGAAGCAAAAGATGGGAATCAAGGCATTCCTTCATGGTGACAGTTTAGGAGACAGTACCATGTACATTTTATTTCTCATGAGATTTGAAATATAGTACAGGATAAAATACCTTTGCCATTTTCACTCAGGGAGCTCATGGCCAAAGACTTGAACTGACAGATAAAGAGCTACTTGGACCCAGTGTCTACCACCTAGGGCCCTGTGGTTCTTCACAACAGCTACTCAAGGCATCATGTATAGGACTCTGTTGACTCACCCAGCTTCAGCTCTGAAGTGAGTACTGACTGCTGAGTCAGCAGGGAAGATGAAGACTGGAAGAAAGCCAACATCATAGAGGGACAGGTTTCTAGCAGTCCCTTGAATTAATTTGTAGCAATAGCATATGTCTTTAAGATTAGAGAGAATCGACCAAAGAATGTCATAACCTAAGCTGCTCCTCCAGGTAATGCTGCAAATCAAGACAAGATTTGTCCACTCAGGTTTTTGCATGAATAACCATTGAGAAAACTGCACAGGGCAGCCTACTTTCTTTAAAGAAAGACAAACAAACAAACAAAGCCCTTCCCTTGTGCTTAAAGTTCTTTTTGTGCATTCTTGGTTCTGATCTCACAGTGTGTCCTGTAGCTTAGCACCTCACCCATTGCAGGACTGGGCCTCTCAAGACTTCACTTTAACACTGGTCCAAGACAAATCTGCAAAAGTGTGTATCTCAGATGTGTACCTGAGGCAGAATGCAAACCATATCCATCTCAATTATCTACTGACTTGGTGAATACAGGTGGTTGCAGACTAACAGTAATATTCTTGAGTCCAAAGACAATTCTTGTCAATTCCCATTCCTTAGAGTCATCTTACCTGGAAGACACATAGAGCTGGGGTAAAGATAAGAATCTTTCATTTTTTTCCTCCCTGCTATAGAAACATAAACAATGGAAATATTCAGGCTGGAAAAGTCGGGAACAGGAACCTAGCTGTTGTCCTGGAAGATGTCCTGGTTGATTTGTTAAGTGGGAAGGGAAAGAGAGGAGTCCTACAGCAAAAAGTGGCCAGTAGCCACAATCCTGCTGTTGCATGGTTTTCCACTAGGTCCTCTTTTCTATGTAAATAGGTCCTACACTCATATCTTTGACACTGCATTTGAAAATATTAAAGAGAGGAACACTGTAATAAAACAGTGCATCTGCAGCTGCAGGGAATATTTAAGGAGTCAAACATTGTTTGGTATGATCAGGGTAGGATGAAATGCCTGCGTATTAAGTACTTGCCAAGACTGCTAGGCCAGTGCTTTCCAGATACTTTAATTGTACATAAGTATACTCAATTCTTTAAAAATATTAGTGTGTTTATTGGTGCTTTATAAACTGTTACTGGAAAATACACCAGAGCACTTTCCTTTACTTTTATTTCTCATTAAAGACACCTCTGCCATTTTGCCTTCTATGTCTTTCAGTACAGGAACTCTGTGAATCCAATGGTTATCAATTTATTCGTCCACTGCTGTGGTTTAGTCAAGCAGCAACTGTCAAATCAACAAGTGAAGTACAATGTCTGCTAATTTTGTGGCATGAGCTGTATGTGTAATGTTCTCTTCTCAACTGCAAAATGCTTTTGGAAAAAAAAAAAAATCTGACACTCCTACTTAGCTGAAATATTTTTGAACTACTTTTTCTCCCTTCCCATTCCAGATAATTGTATCCCTTTCCCTCTTCACTTATTCCTCCATCTGATTGACCTGGAAACATATAGAAATAGTGTATGTTCCACAGCCACCTCTTTATTCCAAACTCTCAGATTTTACATTTATCTTTACCTTACTACCAACCAGATGGAATAAAAAGCAAGTGAGCAACTGTTTTAACTTATCAAACAATAGGTCAAGACAAAAGATGGGGAAAATGCTTTTCTCTAATATCACAAAGCAAATATATTAAAAAGTAGTCTGGCAAAAATAAATACTTCATGAAAAATTGAACTGAAGTGTACTGGAGCATGTTATGACATCCTTTAAAAGCAACAAAATGCATGAATGCCTTATCCCTCATCTGCTTTATTAAATGGCTTAATAATAGAAGTATTAGCAATTTTATTGTAAATAAATGCATACGATTCATAACTGAGCTTTAATATTATTTTCACTTTGAGCCCGTAAAAAGGTCGAGATTTCTTACGTCCTAAACTTCCCTCTATTCACCTTTCTTTGCACCAGGTAGAATTTTAAAGTTTTCTAATTAACATCCTGTGTCCAAAAATACAACAGGAAGAAAAATCTATATAAACATTTTTAAAAATATGTTTTCATAAGAGACATGGCTTTTATATTAAAACCACAGAGGTAGGACTTTAGTGCAAAAGTTCAACCTCATAATTAATGCCAGTTGGTACCTCACAAGACATGCCACCCACATCTTTATTTCTAAGTGCCTAATAGCAGTTACTCTGTTAAAGCTAGTTGCTCAAAACAGTTTTGCATAATAAAGATCAGATTGAGGAAAAATGTGCAAATTCAGAATCATAAAGTATAAAGAGTTAATTAATCAATAACCCATTTAGAACAGTATCCTTCACTGCATCACAAACCAAACCTTTTAAACTACCGAAAAATGAATTTGTGGTGAAGTTTCTCCTTTCTATCAGTTACATTTAAAGTGTGAAGATTATTACTAATTATAAAATGTGTAGTTAGTGGGCCAGACCTTTGCAGCCAGTGCAGCTTATTCAGCCAGTATCAGTCTGTTCTGCTCTCAACTGGACATTTCTAACTGTGGCCATGCATGTGAGTACAGAGTTTTATTGTATCATCTCATTAATATTTTTAAATTTTATTCTAGCATGGTAAAAATCACTTCTACACCACTTCTTAAATTTTAACAAGACATGTCCCTGGCCCCAAAGGGTTTATAGCTTAAAAGAAACTTGTCAAGGCATGTTGGAAGACAGCAACTCAGGAAAGGAGAGGAAGGCAGAAGAGCACTGAATTAATGAAGGCAAGCAGAGAGAAGAGAGTGAACTCAGAATATCATCAAGATTTTCTCTGGACCAGCAGGAAAAAAAAGGCATTGACTTCTTCAAGTCCTTCTACAGCAACAGTTGGGAGGGTAGATATCAGAAGGCTTCATATGTGCTGGTATGCTGTTTCCTGACTTGAGGTATGCCACGTACCTCCTGAATTCAGGAATGTTTGTAAAGGCTCACCTTAAATCATCCATACTTATGATTTTTGATAATTTATGGGCAGAGCTGCAGTGGCAGATTGTATCCAGGCATGGAAGACCCCGGAGCACAGGCTGGGCTTGCCTATACTATACCAAGGCTGTGGCTGACACCAGCTACTTACAGGGACTGGGTGGTGGTTTTCAGCCAGGTACCATTGCCTTGCTGGACAGATGGGGCTACAAGCACTGCAGCAACACAGAGATCCTATCTGAGCCTCAGCACCCCCCTGGGTTTCTGCCAGGCACGAAGCTGGCATGCATGCCCCTGCTTGCATCCGTCTGCTCCCTGGGGACAGGAGTCAGAGCACTCAGGTAGATGTGAACATTTTTCTGATTGCTTACTAGGACTTGGGAGGATTTTTCCTCTCCCCAAACTGACAGGACTGGATCCCATATCAGGTCAGAGGCCCTCCTGGACAGGTTCAAAGGCACAGTTTAAGTATGTCTTGTTACAAATGGCAGGTCTCCAGCAGAGAAATTTTATAAAAGGTCTGGCTTCCATTCAAATTAGAGACACAAACAGACTTAGGGAAGGGAATACCCAAAGAAACTGGGGAGTCAAACAGAGAATTACCTCTACCAGCCCACTATCCACTATAGGAGACAGCAGAAATAAGCTTCATCTCTCATAACTTCAGGCATTTACATCTGAACAGGGAAAAGGGCAACTATCAGCATGTGAATCATCTAACTTACTTCAGAGATCTACAGCAAGATTAAATGAAAAATATTATGGAAGCACCTATTTCTATTTGTTGACCACACCAGGAGACTAAGTAGCCCAAATATAGACATCTCCATTTAAGATGTCTTCCATCTGTCTACATTTTAGCAATCTGTCCAAAATTGGATAGATTAATTCCAACCCATATCCCATTGATGGACCAGTTTTCTGAGCAATGGTGGGGAGAAGGGCACTGAGAAACACCTCCATCTTGTAGAAACAGTCAAGGAAGGAACCTTGTTCTTCACTGTCTGATGTTTTCAGGTAAGTTAAGAAAGTTGCTGTTTAAATAAACAATATCCTTCACTTATCTGTATTTCCACATAGCTGAAACAATACTGTGAGGATAGAATTCAAAGAGAAATTAATAGAGTGTAAAATTAGAATATGGAAACTATTCTGATAGTATAGATGCTTATGAGAAGCCAGTAACACAGGAGCAAGAGAAACAAACCAGATGAGAAGAAATACTGAGCCATGGAAATACATGGTTGAGAGAGAAAAATGAGTGCAAGAACTATATAAGAAAAAAGATTAGGCAAGGCTCTGTAAATGGGATGAAAGGATTGTATTAAATATACTAAGAGAGAAGAAGGCAGCAGAGGCATATAAAGGAAAGAAAGAGATGAGATTAGAACAGCTTTTTGTCAGTATATTTGAATATCACATTTTAGTAGTGTCGTCATGAAATATTTCTCAGTGTCTTTCTCTCACATGTTTAAAATGGGTATAAGATAGAAATATGATCATATCTAAGCATTTTACTGAAAACAGCCTACAGATTTTTTTTCAACCCTGTGTCACTTTTGAACATACAGCACAATGTAAGTGTTTGAAACTATTTACATTTGATGGCTTCCTTTTTGCATGGTGACCTACTTACTTTTAAAAGCCTTGTATGATACACAAAAAATAAAGCACAAACAAAAATCTAATACTAATAAACAAAAATAAATTTATGAAGAATAACATTATAAATACCTTTTTTTTATGAATGAGTTAAATACATATGTGGGCCTCCTACTTTTGATATCACTGTACAGCCTCTGATCTCATGTTCTCATGAGGTACAGATACTCATAACCCAATTTCTTCCTGACACAGAAAGTAAGCTTTCAGTTAATGCTTTTCCTTGCCTACATGTATTTATACATCATGTACAGGTACTACATGTGTTCATGTATATATGAATGTTTACTTCAATAAACACAAACACCCATTTATTCATGAGCAGCTAAAATATGAACTTGTAAGAGCTAAAAAAATTTCGGACAGATTCAAACATCTTACACCTCTCCTTGTAGACACATCTATATTAGGAAATCATATGTGTGCATGCAGGCAGTTAAATCAATAAATAAGGTGAAGTTGCCAGTGAAAGAAGCCAAGTTCTGGTACAGGTACAACTGGAATATCTGAGATTATGCTAAACTGATGGGAGACCAGATAATCATTCTAATATCTATACACTGGAAACTCAAAATTTCATGTGGAATCTAATACTAAACTTTGCCTTGATTAGCTATCACGTCACAGAGACCAAGACCAAGTAAATTTTGAAGCTGAGTCACTCTGTGTGAAGATGACACCCTCTAAAATGAATGAAATGTGCAGTCAGGGCAGTCTGAAGGAACCTATACTGAGCCGTCCATTCAGGATCTCTTGCAAGCACACAAATGACTTTATCATTTATAACTCTTAGGGCCAGATTCCATATTGATTAATTCAGCATAGATCTGCTGACTTCAGTGACACTACTTCAGTTTACTGTGATAACAGCCAGCAATGTTCGTAGAGAACAGGAGTTTTTGCAATACCAAGAAATCGTTCACCAGTAATTTTTAGTTATATCACTTCAATAAATGGTCTAGGATTCACTGATTAACAACAGTGAAATAACAGATTCAAGTGTACATATTGGAAGGGAGGAAGGAAGGAAGGAAGGAAGGAAGGGAAAGAGAGGGAGAGAGTGAGAAAGGAAGAAATAGAGGGGAAAAAAGATTTCAGTGCAACCACACATTATTGAAAGGAGAAGACCAGAAACATCGCCAGAATTTATGAAAGAGAAAACCCTATGGCTCTTAGCAATAGATACAATACATTTAGTGTAGCTGCTGTATACTGTGTTGGGGTTAATTCCCTTTATTTATTGCCCATTTTTGATCCAGTGGTAGATAGCTATACAAACTAGTGCATCTCTGTCATTTCATTCCTCTCGCCCACCCAAACATAGTTTTTCATCTTTAAAAAACCCAAAACAACAAAAAACCCACCCTGCTAATATTCTTTTCTTGTGCCTGACAATCTGAGAATTCTCTTTCTTGCACTCTCTCATATTTTGGATAGCATAGTCAGAATGTGTCTCTCAGAATGATGACAGCCACCCGCAGCTTTACAGTAATACCCCACATTTTCACAGAGTATTCTGCCCTTTGGTAATATAAATGTGTTCCTCTCCTCTCACTCTTCAGTTTGAGCACACAGTACATATCAAGAGTATGATTCTATTCTCACATACGTTTTACACTGGTATAAGGCCATTGATATGAGCTGAGTTGCTGCCAAGATACACCTCTCTGACTCAGGTTTTACATTTCTTGAGAATATTAAATAAATTCAGCTATTTCTCAAAAATTCCATGCCAAGAGTATTTCAGAAGACTAATACCTGAAACACATATTTCAATACATCCAAAAAGCTGCATTTCTTAAATTTTGAATGATACTTTCACATCTGTTTTGACCAAGTAGTTGAGGTCCACAGCACCTCCTTGTAGTACTGTGGACTATGAACCACTTACTGATGGTCATCTGAGAAGTCCTATCTGTTTCAGTAAGCAGTGTTCGACATTCATGCCTTCAGCTATTAGTGTGTGATGTTTGCTCTTTTTCAGGTATTTTTATAATTCTTATAATATGATGTCAAAAGTGTGTATGACATATACATAAACTTATGAACAAATTGTTTCAATGAAACAGTTTACACTGGATGTCCACCATGCAGCCAAGGAAAGGATTTGGTCAAAAGAGTGTATTTATTTTCTTCTTCCAAGTATCTTGTCCCAAAATTATAAAGTATGTCACTCTGACCTATATGCATTTATTCCAAATTCTAAAACATTCCTTTAGCTGAAGATAACCCTTGAAACATTCAACCAAATTCTAGATACTAGCCAATTTTAGAAAAGGACATAGCTCCTTCCTTTTTTAAAACACTGGGGGAAATGCAGCTAGTGCTAAGTGTATGTTGTGCTCACATTTCTTTATTACATTTACAGAACCAATGGAGTCCAGATTGAGAAAAAAGACCTTAGGAATTTCCTTCCTGGGTATCAACTTGATCTGAATCTTGTCTATATCCTTAAATTTTTAAATGTGTGCACTCACTTTAGGCAATTATAGGCACTCAGCCAATGTTTTCAAACTGAAATACTGATGTCTTGACATTCTGGACATTGATGTCCAGTGCTTGACTCCAAACTCCAACTGATTCCATGACCTGCACCTCTGAAAATCTACCTCTCAGTTTTTCAGTATTAAAACATCCAAAAAGAGTGTAGATGAAAACAGCTATACTAGACCAAACTAAAAGTTTATCCAGCCCCACTTCAGAAGTGACTGTAATTAAATGCTGAAGGAGGAGCAAGAACAGGGCAAGATTCTTCCCTAATATGTTCCCAACCTCCCAGTATTTTCAGCTCAGGGAAATTCCTGAAGTGGATATGATTTTGCACACTTATTGACATCCCCCTCACCACCACCATCACTAGATTTCTCTTTCATATGCTTGTCCAGTCTTCCCTTGAGTCTATGAAAATTTTTAATTAGCTACAACATCCTTTGGCAAAGAGTTTCAAAGGTCAATTACCTGCTGCATGAAGAATCGCCTCTTCTGTTTTGAGCATGACTCCTTCCAGCTTTACTTGATGTGCCTGCTGTTCCTTTTGTTAGAAAAGACAGCGAATAATCAATCCCTATCCAGTCTTTCCTTGCCACTCATGAGTCTGTAGCACCATAGTCTCATAATCTGTCTTTTTTTTTCCTCCCAGGCTGAAGTTCCCTGGCTAACTCAGCTAATCCTTGAACGGCCTTTCCATGGAAACATTGAGTATTTGAGAAAATACTGTCCTTAAATACACAACATATTCATTTATTTTTATAAAAATGTATGCATTTGGATCAAAGAAGCATGCAGAGGAGGACTACGGTGAGACTTCAATTCCCATTCCTTAGCACAGAATTTGGAAGTCTGAGCTAGGATGAAGGTTTTCCTTATAGTAAGGTTCTTGGGAAGAGTTATGTGCATCAGAAAGTCAGCATGCTTAGCGAGGGGCAACTTAAAGCCCCAGATAACTGGGGATATTGCTACAAAGGATCTGCCTGAAACCTCCCAAAAATTCTTTTCAAATTACCACTTCCTGATGCTCAGGAGACACAGTTCAGAATCCTCTCCTCAAATTAGGTTCATGGAAACTGTCTTACAAGGAAACGGGCAGGCCATACTTTGTCAATAGCAGTAATGGCAGGAACAGAGCCACCTTACTCTTGCTACTTCCACTCACTAGAACCAAAGACATAAGGGAATAGATAGTCACCTGGATTCTGGTCCTAGTTTAGAAAATTCTTCCTGTATTTTGTGCTGAATTGGCTTTGTGGATTAAGTCTCCCTGATTGAGGCCTAAGAGGAATAACAAAAATTTAGGATACCCTTGTTAACCCTAACCAAATGCTGCTATCCTTTTTGCTGGCTTAACAAGTTGTGAGAAGGAAAAACTGCATGTTTCACACTCTCAATAAAGAGTCTTCCGCTAAGATTTTATTTAAACAAGATTCTGTACTGGTACCTTGACCAAAATCTTAAAACAGAGATCACAGCTGAACTTGGTAGGGAACAAACGGCATATTTTGTGCATTTTAAACACTGAACTCTTACTAACAGCAGAAAGCTAAGCTCTAGACAGGATTATCAGTCCTTCATTTTCACTAATGCAGGGAAAAGCTCACCATCTTTTAACACTGCCCTCTGTGATTAGTGATCTCAATGACACACAAAGTACATAAAATCACCCTTCTCCAGACTACGTAAGCAAAATGAAGGACATTAAAGATGGATTCAGTATTAACTCTGAATTTCTTTCTTTTTAGTAGAGCGAGCCAAAACAACACAGCGTTTTCTTATTTATCACAGTTCAATTTGATTAATGACTAGGCAATATTCTAGAGTAGATTAATAACATCAGAGATGAAAGGGCATTTTTAAAATATTTGTCCTCCTCCCAGTATAAAGAGGATTTCAGTGCATTTAGATAATTAACATGAAAACAGTGGCCTGGTTTTTATTTTGATCTCTGCATAAATATTCTCCAATTAATTTGGTAAAGCTTATGATATAGCCCACATGTAGGGACTGCAATGAGTTCTTCCTAGCTTTACAGTCATACAACAGTACAACTAGTTAGAATCTCACCACCAGAGTACATGCAACCATGAACTACTGACAAGTTTGTTTTCAAATGACAACCACTACATATGCAAGATATAAAGTATTAAAAATACAGATTTCATAGATTGAAAGACTAGAAAAAAATATTCTGATCACATAATAAACAAGAGCCAAAGAACGCCAAGTCATCTACAAATGTTACCAGTAATACAAATACTTCTGAGCATCCGTGAAAAATGCAACTGAAAAAGCACAAGTTCAGGAAAGATGCTATAGAATGACATCTGGTCAAAACAAAGAACTGCAAATATTTATGTGACATTACAAATTAAAAGCAAAATGAGTGAAATAGAAGGCTTTCCAATAGAAGAAGGCTTTATGTTATTGTCACAATGTGGAAGTGTGGTAGCATAGGAAAATTACTGGATAAATACTTTAATAAATAAATAAATAAAACCCTACAGTCCTTTGTTGTAAGCTATCCCAGAATAACAGAATAAACCAGTCCTGCAATGAATTTTGCTCTGTACATAAAAGATTCAATAAATTCCAGTGAGAAAAGTGAAGAGGGCCATACTTGAGAATGGAAGCCCAGGGCACAGGAAGGCACGTGCCAAAGAATGCAGGTCACAACTAGGATATTAAGTGCAGAGTATTGAAAAGGAAAAAAGCAAGAAAATGAAATGAAACAGGATAATCATAGATCTTAGCCCCAATTAGAAAAAAATCAAATCTGTAAATGGCAAAGCTTAAAGATATAATTTCTCAGAACAATAGGAAGTTACTTGAAACAGCACATAATTGAAAGAAGACTATTCTGAGAAATGACTGTCACCTTGGAAGACATAAGATAGCCTTAAATCAGCCAGCTCAGTTTGATAAGCTGCAGACCCATATTCAAGCACAGTTTAGACATACCTTTAGACTTCAATCACAATAAGCAGAAAGAAGTCAAAGATTAAGAATATCCAAACTAATATGTAAAGTGATCCTAAAACAATGAGGTTAAATGCATCTAGCAAGAGATAAGATATTAAAAAATGTCATGAAACTAACCTTTGGACAGAGGTATTTAATAAAAGGGATGTTAGTCAAAAAAACCCAACCCTAGTATTAAAATTAAAGGGAGAGTGATCCTTAGATGTGGCATTCATGTTGCTCCCCAAACCAAGAATATTTCCATTGATAATGCACCTATGGGGAGGTGAGGAGATAAACAAGTGAGGTAAGTTGCAAACCAGTGGAGTGAAATGAAAGGATTTGAGACACTACTTGAGCTGAGCAGGGAACTGTCAAAATCGGCAAAGGCAGCGTTCATGAAATGAGGAAAACGATCGCAAGCTATAGTAGTAAAGAGATAAGAAGGAAAACTGGATAGCAAAGGTAACTGCTGAAAAGCAAACAGTTAAAAATATAAAAACAAATTAAAAGAAGCTCCTTAAATATATTGAAAGCAAGAAGCTTATAAGAGTCACTGTGTCTGCTGGGAACTTCAGAGAATAAAGACAGCAATTAAGGAAGAGAAGGACGTTGCTAGGAAGATAGAAGATTTATTTGCATGTCTTCACAATAGAGGAAGTTAGGGAGATATCTACTCTTGGGTAATAAAAATGAGGTACTATCAGATGAAGAGGTGCTGGAACAAATCAATCATTTAAAAAGCAGGAAGCCACCAGGACCGAAAATCCTGAACAAGAAGTAGTTGAGCTATGCAATCTTTAATTGAAAAACAACTCCTGTACTGGAAGGTTAGAGAGTAGCAAATGTTTCACATATATTATAAAAAGACTTTAGGATGATTCAGGGAATCAAAGATTCATAAATCTTACATCTGTACCTGGCAAATTAAAAATAAGAAAATAAAACACTCAGAAGACGGTGAGATGATAGATCTGTGCAAAGGAAGATGATGCCTCACTCATCTGTTAGAAAGTTTTCAATGCATCAGTAAAATACCATAGTGGTCAAAGGAGAACCAACTGACATAATTTATTTAAACTTCCTAAAGGCCTTGACAAAGTTTCTCACAGGAGACTGATAAAAAGAAGAGACATAGACAGCTAACTGAAGACCTCTATTCAGTGTAGCAGCTATCAGAAGAAAGAAGCAAGATATTAAAATGAATCAAGAACAGGACTGAAATGATAAACAATGTCATATAAATCAGTGCTGCAGCCTGATCTCAACTACTGTGTGAGGTACTGGTTTCTACGTCTCAGAAAGATATCAGAAAACTAGAGGGTGTTTAAGAGAAAAGTGATAAGCGTGATAGAAGTTCCTTAAAAAGCATGGTTTTGTGGAAATAGATTGGAATAACTGGAATAATCTTTAAAAGGAAATTAAAAAGAGGCATGATAAAAATATGTGAAATAATTGCAAGTAGTAAGCCAGAATCTCATTTTTCCCTGCCTTAATACAAGAATATGGTGACACACAATTAAATCAAAATTTAACAGAGTTGATACACATCAGTTTTCACATAGTATACATTTATGCTGTGGGACTTGTTATTTGATAATGCTAAGACAGAAAAAATATAAGATTGAAAAGAACTAGATACTTATGTGGATAACAAGAATGTATGGAGTTAAACTAGCTAAATGAGTATTGCAGGGGAACTGAAACTTATTTTGAGACTTAAATAGATCTCTCAATACGGGAGACTAGGTCAGACTTTATGAAGCCAAATTGTCAAAAATATTCCTATTCTGGGTTTTCTGCACCTTCCTCAGGAGTGTTCAAGGGCCACTGTCTGAGGAAGGATGCTGCCCAGGCCTCAGACGTGCTTCAGACCCCTTTTGCCCATGCTCCTAGTGTCACCTGTTGCATGAATTTCATCGTTTCTAGCCCAATAATTGTGACTGAATAACAACATCAAAATTTTTAAACTGCATAGCAGAATTTAAAAGTTCTTGTAAAAATCTCCACTGAAGAAGCCATACAAAGAATGAAAACAAACAAACAAGCAAGTAAATCACTGATATTTTCAACTTGAAAATTTGAAAATTGTCAACCAACCAAAGGTTTGCTTGAAATTTGGAAGGAGACATTGTTTTCTGAGGAAAAGTCAACATCTCAAAAGAGAACCAACACTTTCCCTGAAATTTTTCAATTTTAAAATAGAAATTTTTAATCACCCCTACCCCTCAGTTATGCTATATATTCTTGAGCACCATCTACTGGTGCTGCATTATTAATTAACTGTTTATGAAAATACAAATCACCTCTCTAATAAAATTCAAATATAATCATATAATCTTTCAAAATATATTTAAAATTGAGAAGGCATAATATAACCTACTATTTATTAAACTCATATCTCCTCTTGATGACAGAGAGAAAATTAATACTAGTGAAATTCACTGAGAATCTGAACTCAGTAGAGAAATGCAACATTTCTTAATGGTTTGCAACATACTAGACCAGAAAACGTATACAAGTCTATGAAATTATTTCCAATTTACACTGACTCTCAACTTTTTATAGCAACAGAAGATTTTTCTTCTTTTCATATTTAGGTATTTATTTAGTTTTATAATAGCTGTAATACGGCCAGCATCTTCCATTTTATTTTTTCATTTCAGACTAAATTAAATAACATTTGTCTTGAGATAGTTCCACCAGCTTTGGATTTAAAAATTTTTCCTTACTTATAGCAAGGAAATACTGTTCTTATAGAAATTTGGTGTTATGCAGCAGAATCTGTGATGCAGAACAGAACATCTCTGCTTGCCAAAGGGGATTTCAAAGGCCCTTGCATGTCTGAGTAAAGTTGTACGTGGGGAACAGACCGATGCCACTTCTACGTAAGCTAAGAGGCTCAGTAAAAATACCACTTGACTCTTACCTGTAAGTTGGCTCTATGACCACTTTTTCCATTATTGTGCATAATAAGATGACATATCTAAGTGTCTGTAACTCTGTAGTCAGTTAAACATGATGATAATAATAAAGAGTTAAGAATAAAGTATGAAAGTCTTTGCTGAAAAACTTTTTTTTTTTAAATGCATGCCTTCAGTGTTGGAGACAGATTGTCTTTTATTTGCTCAAAGGAGTGACACTGAGGGCTGCAATAGTGACCTTGGCTTGAAAAGAGTCCCCCTAAGGGTGACAGGTGATTGAGTGAGAGAACAGTCCATTCTCCAAAGCCACTTGCTTTAAACAGTGGCCTCCCTTTTAAAATTTGCACCAAAAATGTCAGTGAATTATAATTCCAATTACAATTGTGTTGAATTTTGTGCTGTGTTCACTAAAACCTGGACTGAAAGCATCTAGCTGCTGTGACCAAGATACCAAAGATCTCAAAGTGCTACTGTAGATTGGAAGGGAAAAAAACCCACAACTAAACAAACCCTTTAATTTATTCCATCCAACATATTAAATTGGGTAAGCCTCATTTTTCTCACTAATACAGAAATTACTTAAAAATATTACTCTCCTCCCTCTTTCCTAGTTTGGATAAAGTCCAGCCTTGCTGAAACAATCGCATCGAGTCTAGAAAGCACTACTATAAATTTAGCATTCACTATGTTGTGCCTATCCCTACCACACTACTACCGAGCAACATAACACTTCTTTCAGTGCCTTGATACTTTTGTTGTAGTACAGATGGCACCACATGTGCCATGCAGTTCTGAAAGCCCTCCCGTGAAACAGTGTGGAATTGTATTAATACCTTATTCCTAGGTTTTAGTGGAGGTACTCGCACAAGTTGGATCTACTCAATAATTCTGAATTATGTGTATAGGTTCGCTTTACATCTGCCCTTCAGACTGCAGTTTAGCACTAAATGTACATGCAAAATAACACCATTCCAAACACAAATGATCTGCATGCCCAATTTAAACAAATACATTGCTACATTTCTCTTTGTTTATATTTTGTGGACTTAAACATATCCTGACTCTCACTTCTAGACTGTCAAAGTTCCAGGTTTTTGTTCTCTCAAATGCAGCTGCATGATACCTGGCAAACAAATTATTTCTGAAGTTGGCCTCGGTTCAAGTAGAAAGGCACCTACAAGTGGATCATGGATATTTGTGTACTTACAAATGGTATAGCTTATTTTACTGTTAGTTCCAGTAATTAAAATCTGCATTGTTCAAGTCTGATTGCAACAAATCTTGAGAATAAATCTGCAGAGTGTGCTGACATCCCATCCTTCTGTTCTTCAGCTCCCATAGTTAACCAAGTATGACTTGTGGAACTTCCATACTTTCCTTCAGTTTGTAGACAAGAGGCCAAGGAATCTTCTGTCCCAGATTCCTCTCCAGCATTGCCATGGCTTCCCAAAATTGAGAAATGGAAGTTAATCACCAGGTTGGGATGCCTGGGAGACTGCTAAAGAAAATGGCTTACCATACATTGTGTGTTTATTAATTTTCATTTCCACTCACAATTAAAGGAGCTACAACTTGCCAATGCCATAGGAAACAGGTGAAAAGGTTCCTTCAGGATGTTTGTTTCTGTGACTTACCCTCAAGTTCTTCATTTAATATAAAGGGGGTGAAAAAGGTATTTAAATGCTGCATTGTATGTACACCTTTGATTTGTCCTGCTCATATCGACCTGTCAATGAACCGAACTTCCCTTGAAGTATTTCAAGCAATATGATGATCACCCACAGATAATACGGAGTGTCATTGAATATGAGAGAATATGATTATCTCTAAGCCAGTAACAGTTCCATTTTCATTGCATTGTATTTGCTGGGCGTAGATCATGCACATCTCTCACATTTTCCTTGGCTTGGGTAGAGATTTTTTGTTTTATTTTGACAAGAGGGGCATAAAGTATTTATGCTTGTAAAAGCTAGCAGGGATGTGGTTTACAGCTTGTACCTATGGAATATGCAGTAAAAAGCTATAACCGTGCTTTCGTTTACTTTGGTCAGAAGTGGTTTGTGACCAGGAATACCTCTGATCAGAATTTGTGCAGCATGTAATTGTAATCATAAAAGCTCTGTATTACAGGAATTCAAACCTTTCCGGGGCTAGGGCGGGGGTGTAGGGGAGAAAACTGTTTGCTTTAAGGACTGATTGGTTTGGACATCGTTCAGAAGTTTAAACTTTCGCTTCACCGGGGTGGGTGGGAGTGCGCGTTCAAAACCACGCAGTCATGTTTCACGTGAACTTTGAAAGCGCAGAAGGGCTGTAACAGAGAGCCGGACCACACAGCCTCGGCAAGGCTTTGTTCTCCTTGCTGAATGGCAGTCGTGGGAGCGCGCAGCAGCCAGGCTGCGAGCTGGTGACTGACAGCAGTATTTATTAAAATGTCATCTCCTAATTTTCACGCCGGATATCTGCTGTCGCGTAGACTGCCCCGATCTCTCACGCCAGCGGGAAAGGCCAGAGGACAACCTGACCCGCCCTGGGGAGCAGGAGAGGCACAGCCGGAGAGGAGGGAGAAAATGCGTATCCAAACCTACCTTGCTGTACCAAAATAAAATAAAATAAAAGCCAAACCAAAACCGGGGGGGCTGCCTTCCTTGCGGCAAGGCTCCTTCCACGAAACTCCCCCGTCTTTCGGGCCCCCCCCGCCGCTGACGGCGCTACTTCAGCCGCTGTCGCCTC
>WAAD01012308.1:29244-40883 GCA_013389945.1 Fregata magnificens | reverse complement strand
TGGCTGGCTCTCACACACACAGGCGCGCACACGCACACGCACACGCACACACACACACACGCAGCGGCAGAGACGCGCTCTGGCTCCCACCGTACTCCCTGCGCGCCCGGCGTTCACACCGCTTCCCGACATCGGCAGCCAAGGACCCCCCCGCCGCTGTCCGGCCATTAGTGCCTGAGGGGGGAGGAGGAGGGAGGAAAGAGGAATAAGTCTATTAGTAATAACAACAACAACAAAACCCACCAACAAATCTGCACTAGCGCCTTAGTCCTCCTCCCAGACCGTCGCCTGCCTGGCATCGCCGCTCATCGGGCTGCTGTGCTGAGACTTTGTTTCAAGTTAAAAAAAAAAAAAAAAAAAACCAAAAAAAAAAAAAACCTTCGCTTGCTCAGCCACTTCCATTTTTTCCCCTGCAGTCTCGCTGGCTTGAGGTGGTTTTTTTTTTTTTCTTTTTTCTTTCCCTTCATGTGGTTGGATTTGGTGGATCCGGAGCCAAAGCTGCTTTTTTTCCTCGGTGGGGTGTGTGTGTGGCGTGCGGGGGTTTTCTCGCTGCGTTTTTTATCTTCTGCTGCTTTTTTTAACCTTGGTTTTGAACCTGAGCCGGGGAAAATGGGAAACGGTGCTTCCGACAGAAGGGGAATCTCTCCATCACTGTTGTTGGGACGTGTGCCTGTGGTGCTAGTGTTTTAGAGAAATAGCCTGACAGCTTTCGGAGTGGAAGGTAAGGGTGCCTGGGGCATTTCCATTTCCCATTTCCAGGGATTACGACTGGAGAGCTTTTAGCTTGGGATTCCGGGGAGGAGGCGGCGGAGGAGGGGGACAAGGCTGTTGCTGAAGGATAGAGAGAGACAGCACATACAAAATGATCTCCGCATTTACTTCAGCGCTGCAGTTTAAAAGTTAGAGAAGTCCGTTTTGCGACGGGTCTGCTTTCCTGAAAGTAATTTCCAGCGAGACCGAGAAAACCTGAGGTTTGTGCACGNGGGGGGAGATGTTAGGTTAATAGGAAGTCAAAATAAGAGAAGTCAGTGGGTCTTCTGTTGGGGGAAAAAATAAGTGGAGTGATGGCGCCGTCTATGTTCGGCTAAACTACAGTGTCACCTAGAAAATCAGTTTGGGGAATATCCAAACTAAACCCCCGTTTGCTTTTCAGCAGAAGAGGGTTCTCCCCCTTCCCAAATGGGCAACCTTAAGCCTCTGTGGCCGTTCTTTAACTCCCTCCTCCATGGAAAAGAAAGATCTTTTTAATCTGAGTGCCTAATCCTTTCAGTGAGCAGATTCACTCTTGTATTTAGCAATATTGCAAACTAAACGAAATGCTGCCGGCACACTGAATTCATGTGTGTGTGTGTGTGTAATGCACACAGGGAGAGAGAGATTAAGACAATGCTGTGTTTCAGGAGCCTTGCATGAACAAACGCACAACTAAAATGAGGGCTATTTGATTACATTTCTTCAGAGAAAACAGCCTAGCACTGCAGACCTGTTTATTTTTCTAGTGCAAATATTACAGAGGGTGGGAAAAGTCGGAGTCTTCTTTTCAAACGGAAAAGCACATAAGTCCCCTTTTTGCTTTCCAGATTATAAAATTAATCCTTTTTCATGGGTGGAATTCCTAATTTAGACACTTATTGTCACATTGGCTTTCAACGCCTACACCATCCTGAATAACACTGCGCAGAACTGCATTGCCTGCAAAGTGCTTCAGCAAAGGGGAAATTGTTTCCAGAATTCCCATTAAGTTTCTCTTTTTTAAAACCTTAAATGCTGTACCGACCCTATTTGGAGAAGGAGGACCCTGTTATTCATTGAGATAGACTCTCAGAAAGGAGAAAATCCGACTGTGTGGATAGACCCGGCAGCAGCTCAGCTTTTTTTTTTTTTAAACCTGCGCTACAAAGAGGGTTAGAGTTGGTGCTGCTTTGCCCATTTCAAGATTCAAAGTTTGAATTATAATCTAGGAGATACGAAAATCTCTTCAAGAGAGCTTAATCCGGCGATTTGTTGTGTGTTACGCAATGGGAGACAGAAGATGCCTTGCTGTTTGGTGAGGAGATGAAAAGCTAGGCAAAGACACACATCAAAACTCAGTAACAGTGCCTGTGTGTGTATGTCTGCCTCTGCTTACAGAGCAACAGTGGAAGAGACCGCAATCTAGAGAGTTTTGAAATTAGCTTGGCATCACTTCTGTCTGCTTGCATTTGACAGCAGAAGGCGAAAAGCTACTCATTTGTAAGAGATAAGCAACTTCTGAAAGGTTAACGCTGAAAACGTTCAATTTGAATTTTTTTGGATAACGTTACAGAGGTAAATATAACTAAGATTCCCTTTATTAACCTAGGCCACTGTTAAGAGAACAGAGCATGTGGAGGCTGTAACGGTTGACAGGTGCAGTAAAACAGCTTTATTTGGAGATACTAGCAGGGAGAATGTAATATGTCTTTCATCATTCAAGCGCACATCTGCAAAACACAGCTAATCAGACAGTACAAGGTATTCGTAATAAGAGGGCAAGTGCAGTCCAATAGGTGCAGAGATCCTGCTGTAGCACTGGCAGCTACATAGAGATACTGGTTGTAGATACTAATACAGTGATCCATTTTGTATATCCTAAGAGGTTGTAGCAGATTGGAATTGTTATCTTAAAAAGCTGGCATTTAGTGGTGGTGTCAGACCAGCACTAGTTTCATCTGTCTGTCTTTGTTTCTTTCCCCAATACTCTCAAAATTGTATTAATACATTAACCTCAGTATTTCCTGCCTGGGTTTTCTTTTTATAGGGACCTCTGCATACCAGGTGGCCACTGCGAAGGCATGTAGGCATATGGGAGATAATGTTCCATCTGTAATAAATAATAATTTGTGCATTTTTAAATTATGGCTGTAATTCTTCACAGTTACTTCTCAGACTTAATAGAAAAATATTATATAACAACAGATGTTACTGGCTTTCTTGTTCTATTCCGGTTAAATTCTGCATGTGCATATTGTATATGCATATATATTACTATAGCAGACTACTTATTTACTTTTCGAAGAAATAAATAAATAAATTGCCCTTTGCTTGGTCTACCGGGTAAGGCGTCTAGGTTTTTGCCTAAGTTGAGCAGTTCTAGTCCACGCCATGATGACTACATCCTAGACAGGAGGGGACATTCCTATTAATAATCTAATAGATGTTGTTTTTTAATTTGACGGTAGAAGACCTGGCTGTTGCGCTGGCCACGTGATGGCGCTGTGCACACAGCAGCAAACCCGTCCCTTGCGTTATAAAATAAAAATTACCTGCCCTTCTTTCTGAAAGGGGCTCTAACTGCAAGCTTGAAAACAGCTGGCTCGAGTATCGGAAGGAGTTTGGTTTTCAATGCGTGAAGAATTCTACTTGCATTTTTATTTCATTTCATCTCCTGCAGGCCAAATGACATAGGATGAAGGCTGTTCGTAATTTGCTGATTTATATATTTTCCACCTATCTACTGGTTATGTTTGGATTTAATGCTGCCCAAGACTTCTGGTGTTCCACGTTGGTGAAGGGGGTCATTTATGGATCGTATTCTGTAAGTGAAATGTTTCCTAAAAACTTCACAAACTGCACTTGGACGCTGGAAAATCCAGATCCAACCAAATATAGTATTTACCTGAAATTTTCCAAAAAGGACTTCAGCTGCTCCAACTTTTCCCTCTTGGCTTACCAGTTTGACCATTTTTCCCATGAAAAAATAAAGGATCTTTTAAAAAATAACCATTCTATAATGCAGCTCTGCGATTCCAAGAATGCTTTTGTATTTCTGCAGTATGATAAGAATTTTATTCAGATACGCCGCGTCTATCCTATCGATTTCCCAGGATTACACAAAAAAGAAGAAGACCAAAAATCCTTCTTTGAGTTTTTGGTGTTGAACAAGGTGAGCCCAAGCCAGTTTGGGTGCCATGTGTTATGCACTTGGTTGGAGAGCTGCTTGAAATCCGAGAACGGGAGAACCGAGTCCTGTGGGATCATGTATACAAAATGCACCTGCCCTCAGCATTTGGGAGAATGGGGAATAGATGACCAGTCCCTGGTGTTGCTCAATAACGTGGTGCTGCCCCTCAACGAGAAGCCAAACGGCCGCCAAAAGAAGGTAGGTGCTTCCTGGAGGGGGGGTTGAATCCCACACTGGTGTGTAGGTCCTGCTGCTGGCTCTCCTTGAGACTCACATTCATTTGACTTGCTCTCCACTCCCGCTCGCCTCTAGACGAGGCGAAAGGGCTGGAGAATCTTCTCCATGTGCATCTGCACACTCCCTCAGGGCAGGGAGGGCTGCATTTTCATTTTTAAACTGGCCTAACCTTCAGCATATATTTCTGCTGAGCACTGTTGAAACTCCTTATAAGTAGGATCCATCTGTTTTCAGCCCCCACTTACAGTAATGCCCACAGGTGGCAAGCCAGGAATTGCTCTCCCCCTCACCACCTCTTTACTGCAACCACCCGAATACAAAATCTTGGCCCTCTTGATACAATCCCTTGACTTTGCAAGGAAAACATTTCCAAAGGCATGCGGGCAACCTGACTAAAAGGCCAGAAGATTTACCATGGTCAGGACACCTGGTCTCAACTGGGCCAGACCTCAACAGCCTAAAAACAAACCAAAACCAAACGCAGTTCTTCAGGGTGAACCCTCTGCTGGTGATGCCTAAAGATGTGAGGCACCGCACAGAGTCAGCACGTACTGTTTTGACCTGCTGGGAGCCCTGCAAAGGGGCCATGGCACTGCTGCTGCCCCCCTTCTCCAGGCGGCCTCGGCTCCAGGAGAGGAAGGAATCTCATAGCAATATTAGTGAGGTGGGGGTTGATGTGTCAGTCCCAGCAGCTGCTTCATGTCCTTGCTGGAAAAGGGGGGTTGTGGAAGGGTGGGAAAACAAGGGTCCAGCGACTAGACTGGCAGCCCTCTGCCTAGCCCTTCTGCTCCGTACATCCTGTTTTGGCCTCCTGACATTTTGGGGAGGTCGGGGGGCGATTTTGGGAAGGACACTGGGGGGATGAGAGGCAGAGAAAGCGTAGGCTGAGCCTAGATGGGGGGCTGCAACCTATGGGCGAGGGGGACCTTCACAGCAGCCATGCAGGAACAGGGGAAGGAGGGGATGTGCCCCTGCGGCAAGGGATAAATCATCGAGCTCAGGGTATTGCATTTTAATGCAGGAAATGTTCCCCCTCTCCTTGTTTTCTGCATAGCCACAAAGCTCCCAGTCTGTGGCGAGGCAGCGCCAAGCTCCCAGCCCCCCTAATAGAAGTTGCTTTGTGGAGGAATGTAACATTGACACGTTGTTAGGAGAGGATTTTCTTTAAGGGCAGCCAAGCCCCAGCGCTGTGGGAGAAGAAAAGCTGAACTTGCTCCAGCTGCCGCGGTGCCAGCAGCCGCGGGCAGGGCCGGGGGGGAGGGGAGGGACGAGGGACACTTTTGGTGTCCTGCAGGTCAGCGCCTCTCCCAGCACCCAGCAGCTGGCAGCCCAGGAAGCAGAGCGGTCTTAAATGACGGGGAAGCTCGTCTCCTGTGAAAAACTCCCCGGGAAGCCTGTGCGGCGGCAGGGATGGTGTTTAACGTCCTTTAGAGATAATTAGTGCCCCGGGAGGCCGAGNGAAGTTAGGTGGGAGGCGCCGCTCGCACCCTCTCCACCTCCGTCGTGTGTGTCGTGGGCCAGGGCACGGGGAAGCCACGGAGCCCCTTAGAAAATATAAACGCCGCAGACCCAAAGGCGCGTAGGAGGCGCAGCCGCGCTGTGGCGGCTGCCCCGCGGTAGCGGCCCCGCGCAAGTCTAGCGGGGCCCCGCGCAAGTCTAGCGGGAGTCACTCCCACGGTGGGAGAAAGGCGCATCCCCCCCCTTCCCCGGCCCCGATCTCCGTCCTAAGGTACCACCTCGTTGGTGGGGCTGGGGGAGAAGGAGTGCGAGCACAGAGGGCTGCACAGGCGGCCGGGGCCGCTTCATACCGCTCGCAAAAATACGCTGAATTCCAGGGGGATGTGTGTCTCCCAGTTAAAGCACCTGTTTCTGAAATGTGCTTAGTGGAAAGGACAGAGGAAGCTTAGGGAAAACACTTCCCCCCTCCGCCCCCCTTAAATTTTGAAACACGTTTCCAACATGTTTTGCCTCCAATTTCAGACATATTTTAATTCTTGCCCCTACTTGCGGGTTTTCCTGGATATTAGCTTGAGAAACGGCATTGTTAGAGGGGGTGGAAATTTTGTTTGGTAGCTGGAAGGTTTCCTTCACCTGTTTTCCACTGTACTTAGTGGGTTTTTTTGGTGTTGCCGAGATTTTTAACAGTAATACAACTATTTCGATGTTTTATTTAATTATTTTAATGCACTTGGAAATTGTTCATCAAATTGTTACTAAAAGTTATAATCAGTTAGCAAATTAAGCCTCATGGTACTTCTTAGTAATAGTACGCTCTTTGACTTCTACTCAGTGTTTAAAGCATTTTCCCCTTTCCTCAAAAGGCTAAAAATCTGCAAGAGAGGTGTGTTGAGTCTTTGTTTTCTGTAGATATAGTTGCATTTATCAAGCACATCGGTCAGCGTATTTATATGTATAAAGCTGGTTTGTGGTTCAGTTGAAGGCTTTATTGAGGGATCAAAATGTAGAATATTGCTGCCACAAACATAATGCAATTCATCACCTGTGTCAGCAAACACTTAGGCAAGAAATGCAAATTTTGTTTTCACAGGCAATCTGGTTCGAGTTAGATCAGCACAGGTAGCAAAAATAAGTTTGACCAATAACTAAGAGAATGGTTTCTTGTTGTTAGAGTTCATAGTGGCAACTGAAAGTACAGTTCTGTTAGTGCAAGTTGAGTTTTAAGGGGAATGGAGTTTGTCTAACGCTGTGAGAGTGCTCCGGACTTGGTAAGATTGTGGTTTATGAATTCATGTATTACTTTGAGGTTTGGTACTGACATTGCCTAGCAATGACTTTTGGAAAGGAATTGCAAAGACCTGACAGATTTCTACAGTATTATGCATACCCTCCCATCCTTCAGATTTCCTTTCATCAAGCTTGACTGTACGAAGTGCAAAATCTTTTCCCAAAACTGTTTCCAGTCACATTTTAGAATCATAATGTAAATAGAGAGCATTTAGATTAAAGCCTACTGTTGCTTTTTTAAACTTCTGAAGATTTTTACAATTTTAAATATGATAAATGGCTTAGGAAAATGGATGAAAGTCAGTATTTTTCCTTTTTAAAAAAGTGTTGCGTTTTACAAAAGATGTGACAAGTATACAATGGATGATTGTGTTTCTAAAGGTGCTGAAGTGTTGAACAATAAAAGGAACTAGGTCAAAAAAGGAAGCTGTAACCAGCATTTTTTAAATAAAATGGTTTGGAAATAGGTGGTTTAATCAGCATTTCTTCCATAGGCAGATCATCTTTGGTGTCACTGATTAAAGCAATATTGAAAATTGCCACATTTTTACTAAGACCCAGTTTCATTGTACCTTGATCCTTTTTCGTAGCCTTACATCTGAGGTGCTTAGCCTGAATCAAAGCACTAGCAAATAGATCTCAATGAACACTCTGGCAGGGTCCTGAATTTAAGGGCTCAGGGGAATTTGTCCTCTTGATCTTCAGTGCTGTGACTGAAGTATCTCATGAAGTTTCTGTCAATAAGACAGGGCTCAGTTCCAGCTTTAGTGGACCTGTAAAGCCTTTGCATGTAGCCAATCCATATGATTTTATGAATTATGACAATAAGAATGCAAAAATGTCTTTTCTCATTGAGACCATTACAAAGCCGTACTTAGACAGAAACTAAGAGGTTTCCCCTATGTTTTACTGCCGTATCTGACAGGGGCTCTCATAAAACAATGAAAAAAATTCTTTCGTCCTCTTACTTTCATCCAACAGAAGAAAAGAAGAGAGGGGATATTCACGTTAACTAAATCTTGGCATTTGGAGTTCCAGGCTTAATCTTGTATATCTTGTTCAGGCAGTTTAAAATAATTTCAGTAGGGATTTTTTAATATGCTAGAAATGTAGCATTAGTCTACTTTGTCACAAATTCTAACAGCTCACTGTGTACCAGCATCTCAGTATTCAGCAACTGATTTATTTATTTTTTCCTGATTTCGGATGTGAAAACAACAGGGATATTTTAACAGAGGATTTACTATAATAGATGTCTCTTTAAAACAATAATTTATGACAGATTGTTGAATAATAGTAAGATATAGGATGCAGATAGATTTGTGGAGCTTTCATGGCATGTATGCATTTATTTATGTCATTCCATGAATGCCCACCTCCTGTTGCACACATTTAAGATGAATTTATAATATTTATCACATACCCAGAGGTCACTAGCTGGCTGCGCAGGCTGGACATCCCTAGTCAGAAAGTCATAGGCAGTAATAACATGTCATAGCATGGCTCCATCAGAGGATTTAAACTGTTAAATCAGTGCAGGATTCGTCTAGGAAGACCAAAAATTACAAAATGGAGGCTAAGAACCATACACTTCTACAGGGATATTTACTATTTAATGTGCAACAACTATTTGAGACTAAAGCAAAATTTAGAAAATCCAAAATAAATAAAACTGTTGTCCAGAATATTGAATGAGTACAGTAACATACTTGGAAGACTCTTAATAGTTTTTATATCCTGCTGCTTGCAGTGGTTCTTTTATTCCTGAGTTCAAGGGGACAAAGGAAGATGAGCACTAATGGAAGAACAGGCTTTTTAATTTTGCATGAAAGGCATTTTTCATTATGACTTATAAAATATGGTTTAAAAACTTAAAACTGATGTACTAAAATAACCTGTTACCATGCAGGCTATAAGCAGTTATGAGCAGTTTGTTATCATACTGTTATGAGCAGTTTGATCTCAGTGAAAATCTAGAATGTAAAGAAAAATAATTTCACTTTAAATAATTTTTTACATGAATATTGTTCATTCGAAAATGTTCATGGCCAAAATCGTCATAGAAACGTTCATAAAATCAGTTAGAGACATTGTGTTTCTTCTTCATGGGCCTGGTTCCCAGTTGAAAGAAATGTTTCCAAATCTCCTATGGATTCCAGTATGCTTCACATAATGCCTTTTTTGACTTACTTTGCTAAAAGAAAACAATTACCCTAAACATTTATATTCTTAGTACACATTTGGGTCACTCTGGACCACTCATAATAGGATGCTTTATCAGAGCCATGCAAGTTTGATTTCAGATTCTTTTTTTTTTAAGTGATGTACTGTAGAAAAAGCATTAATGATCAGAATCTCTTTTAATCAATAAACCCTACCTTTTTTCAATGATTATATGCTATTATCACTAATGATTGTACTTAAGTTTGTGCTGTATTGATAATTTCCACCAGATTTACTTCAGTAAACTGTGAAATTTCTTGTTTTGATGTAAAGTTTAGACCGTTGTGCACAGCAGTAGTCAGCACCACACATATTTGTACTGAATTTGGTGGGATTTGGATCAATCCACAAGTAAATTTTCTGACGCCTTCAAAAAGGAAAATACTCAGAAAATTTCCTTTATGGTAGGAAAAGCCTATATAAATGGATTTGCTTCCAGTTATTTAAATGTTTTATTAGTAAATATACTTGGTTATATATATACGTCTGAGTGGTAAATTCTTTGGTATCACAGTTTTGTTCAGCACTTTTCACACTAACAAGATGGCATATTAGTTGTTTTGTGGGAAAGGTCAGCTCACCGCAGTCAGGTGTTTGCCCTCCCTTCAGTGAGATCTCAAATATACTGTATAGGATCTGAATACCAGTTTTTCATGAGCTCATTGCTTGCTTAAAACGTTCCTGGCTTCAATGAATTAGTATGTTGGAAGCTGTGTTATAACCAAAACCAGGATTTTGGTTCCCCAGACTGCCATTTTTGCTTGAATTAAACCTCTGTTTATGTGCGTTATTGCACATCAGACATTGTGGAGACTTGCTCTCAGCCGGGGACAAATGCAAATAGGAAGCAGTGATAAAGAATGAGGAAGGTATATGGCGAAATTAAGTGTTCAGACTGAAGTCAAAGTATATCCAAATTAGGAACAGAGTTCTGAATCTCTTGCTGCTGGCTCCAGTGAACAAGTATTCAACAGCACTGAGCCCTGTACCGTCAAATATTTCAGACCAGTCATGCCTTCTTTGTTTGCCTTTCTCATACCAGTAAGCTGTGCCTTTTGTCTTCAAATACTTTTATTACACTTTGTCTGGGTGGGCAGAATATACAACATGTTTACTGTATTTTAGACCTTGTCTTCTGATTTGCTTGTGCTTTTGACAAATGTGGAAGTGAACAGCCATTAACAGAAGTTAATGGTGATTCTGTTTACACAGTGGGATTTCAGTTATTACATCTCAGTGACATTACATGGAATTACATTAAGACATAATGCAGGTACTGCATTTCTTATTATTATGCAGTGGTTTATGCCTACATATTTATATTTATATATTTATATAATACAGTGATTATATGATCTATCACATTTAACATGTTCTCCTGTCCTCTTTTTAAAGCAATTTATCCTCTTTTGTTCAAATCTATCCATATTGCTGTTTTGTTTAGTTTTCTATTTGCAAAAGCATGGAAAAATCTGCTTTGTGTGTTGGTATACACAGAGGAATTTTCAGAGAAGACTTGCTTTTTCTCTTCTTAGGGAATTAATTTTATGAAGTTTATTCAGTTGTGTTTTATCAAAGGATTCCAACTCAAAGTTGTTGTAGTTCTCAAATTGAAGTTCAGGTGTTCATTTATAAATATGCAGTAATTGTAATAAAACAAAGGTCACTGCAGAATTCCATTGAGCATTATTTGCATTCACTGTTAACAAGAAATATAAAATGCTCTTTAGGATAAAGAAAGTTGTACATGATATAAAGTACAAATTTACAAATTATGCATCACTGATTTATGAATATCTCAGAGTTTGAGCCCTTTCTGATGCTAGTTAAATCTCAAGAGGAAGACAGTTTTTCAAAGTCGTTCTCAGTTTTGTTAATCTCTTAGAGAAGTTATAAATAAAGTTTTTGTCAAAATACTGACACATTTTTCTGATGGACTAACCACCATCAGAATTGATAAGAACAATCTATAATAACAGTGTATGAGACCAATGTTGTTACTTTACTCTGCTAAGGCCAAATTATTGTCCTTACTGAAGGCGAATTCCCCATGCTATCAATATAATTTGGTCTAAATGAAGATTAGATTAGAGCCCACAAAAGAGATGTGAAACACTGACAGCATGTGTTCCTTCTACCAAAAGCAAATTATTTCATAATTTGTATTAATTAAGATTTTTTTTTCTTTGTAGTTTTACTTTCAAAACCATCTTTGACATTTGGTAGAATGAAGCAGATGCACTTAAAAAAAAGCAATTTTGTAACTGCTTGCTGCGTTTCTTTCTCTTTTAGCTGGTTAGCCTATCTCTTTATGTGCTTTACTTCAGTTTCTCGGTTTTGTTCTTCTTCATTGTCTGAAGGAGAAACAAGGCATATGACTTACTCAAGTTAGTATTTCTTTGATGGTGCTGAAAATGTGTGCAACTGAAATTTGGAAGCAAGATATTTTCAGTTATTCAGTTCAAATTTTATTTATATCTCCTTGAAATGGCAAAACCACTACAAGAATATA
>WAAD01012308.1:18041-29211 GCA_013389945.1 Fregata magnificens | reverse complement strand
TACAAGAATATAAACTTTGAATACCATCCATTTTTCGGTAGCTTGATAGGAAATTGATGACAACAGGGAGAACAATGTGTCATCCCCGTTTGGGCAATTTTCACCAATTTGCTCTCTTTTATTCTTCAGGAGATGTAAAACACTTTGGGAGCTGACTTTGGTTCCTGTTGTTCTTCTTCAGGTACTGCTAGCTCATTCATCAGTTGTGCAGAGACAGTGTTTGTTTATAGCATGGTTTATAACTTTCAGCCATAGCTGATAGTTGTGTGNCCAACCTTACCACTTCTAACTAGCACTGGAAACACCTTACGTTAAGTGGGAATTTGTTAACCAGTGTCATCAGCTGAGGTATGTTATCACAAGCTGCTTGTGAGAATCTGAGACCCATTGCTGCTGAGATGGCTCTGGCTTCACTCCTTTCCAGTTGCTGAGGTATGTCAGTACAACAGCCAAGAAGAAAACTATTCACCTTGGGGGTTTTTTTAGTTGCATGACCTTGATGTTGGGTGGGTGTGCTATGATGGCCCAGCTAAGTCTCCATCAATACCAAAAAGTGGCACAAGAAAGAGCTGGAGAGGAACAGTGGTGCTGGTTTACTCAGGTTTAGATTTGCTTAGGCAAAAAAAAAAACAAAACACCCCACTTATCAAAAAGTGGTCAATACATGTTACCCTTGCCTGCTCCTTTGCACATATTAGCAGCCAGTTACATCATACTGTGTTTCTAGGCAGCTATACCAGGTCTGGTTACAGTGTTACTGGCGGATCTTTCGAAATAGAGTCCAAGAGACGTTTATCCAGGGCTTCCTGCTGACCATTGAAGAGTGGTGCAGATTGCTCTGAAAGTGTGCACAGAGCGCTCAGGGATGAGTCTGTGAAGCCCTTGGAGCTCATTCCTGTAGTGCAGCTAGAAAGGGCTTAAATTACAGATTAGAAAGTCAGGGAATTGAACTCATTCTATTTATTGGTTATGAGGAATAATATTGTACATGCTTCATGCAAGAATACTTTTTCCTGAAAGGGTCTTGGAAAATCTTAAGTCTGAAGATTTCATCTGGAATATTTCTTTGAATCCTAAATGGCTCACTTTTTCTTACACAGTGTTTGCTTCCCTATCCTATGAATACGTTCTTTGCAGTCCCTTCTGTACTGTATACGTAGAAGATTTCAATTGTCTGCAAAGCTGGGCCCTACAGCTTGAACTATAATGAGTTATGTTTTTATCCTTGGAAGTGTTTTGTTTGTTCTGTGGCATTGGCTGATATCTGCAGTGATTGGCACACATACAGATGCTCCGTACTGGTAGGTTTGAAGGTTGATAGGTGTGCTTCATACTGACAAAGGAGAGAAGGGAAAATGTTCAGCACTGCAGGTGTAATGTGAGTACAGAGCCTAGTCCAGCTGGTCCCATCTGCACCAAATGCCTAGAAAGTCACTAATAATATAGAGAGTATCATGAAGGTTCACCCTCCTTGGAAGGGAGGAGGGTGCCAAGGCTGGGATATTAGCCAACCCCAACACCTGATAAAATTGTGGGAATTATGTATAGGGCCATCGGGGCTTCAGCTGATGCTATTATTTGGGTTCATAAATGCAATAGATACGAATTTCACCCCCTGAAGCAGAATTACAATTTGAAGAAAAGTTTGATAGTTATTGACTTGGGAGAATGTAATATACTTAAAAATAATTGGAGCCAGGCCTGGAACTGGTGTTTTCCTGTCTCGTAAATGAATGTTCAAATTATTACATATTCATTCTCTTTAGTCCACTGAATTTTTAAGTTACCCACAAAAATTGGGGCAGCTTCAAATTTGGGAACAATCAAGAATATTCCTATTCCTTGACCAGAGAGAACCTTCTGAGAGGCAGAGCCACTGAGTCCAGATTGCTCCAGGTGCTGCAGTTGTTTACAGGGCATTCAGGTCTGGGTTGGCAGTATATACACAGAAGATTATAAAAGGAGCATGCCATTATAAAAGGAGGATGCCATCTCTGGCTGTGGTTTGTGCAAAGCTTGGTCAAGCAGGTGTGATCCAAGACCACCTTTTGGATTCGGCCCTACTAGCAAATAGGTGCAAGTGACTCTCAGGAGTTTGCTACTTCTCACAGCTAAGGCAATGCCCAGGCCTTTGTGTGCACCTTGTGCATGTTGCTTAGGGCTCTTAGACACCAGCAGGTGTGGGCTGCCCTGGGATGAACATTTTGGACATCCCCATTTTGGATATAGGCCTTGGAAGTGATGATGAGGCATGAGAATTTATTTGATTTCTTTTGTAAATATAGCATTTGAGCATCACTTCCTGTCCCCACAGTATTGTTATAATAGTACTGCCTTGCCTTCTGGTGATATTATGAGGATAAATACATTAAAGTTTATAGTTTGCTCAGTAATCAGTATCATACAGGTACTTAATATATATAGATTATGCCATCAGTGTTAAACCTGAAAGATTTTTTTTCCCCCATAGTTCTGATGAAAATCAAATCCATGTTGTCTTCAGGTATTTTCTGGTGCTTGAAGTGGAAGTGTGATTTTATTGGCTGTTTTGCAGATGAAATATATGAAGGGAATGAAGGACTCTTACGTTTATCTCCTGTTCCATGCTTTTAAGGTTTTGGATAATGGATTTTTGTCCATGTGAAATCTGAAGTGTTGTAAAAAATAGATTTTAGTCTGATAACATAATGTGTACAGTAACTTTACAATAAAAGAATTTCTATAATAAATAAGACATGAAGGGGAACCCAACTGTGCCAGGATGTAGCACCTAATATTTTGCAGACATGACTACGTTCCTGCTTTTGTGTTCACTTGCACATAATTAATCTCATTGAATCAACAGGATTATTCATGTAAATGGGATTTAATTAAAAACAGGTTTGCCAGTAAATACCCTCAATTGAAAATGTGGGTACCTTAAGTATATCTAATCAATATTAGAACAGGAAAACATTATTTTATTATTAAAAATAATTTCTCTAAATATTATTAAAGAAAATAATTATAACAATAAATAGTAATAGAATTCTATTAAATAAAACAATATTAATGAATATTAATAATAAATTAATAATGAATTTAGTAGATATGGACTGCCTTAAGTAAGTTGGATAAATATTCTTTGTTCCTGTTACCCTAGAACATAGTTTTGTCCAGTTCCCAGGTCTGCACTGCTTTAACTGATGATCAGTGTATTCTTCATTAGCTCTGGGATCCCCAGTGCCATCCTCTGCCCCTCACTGACCCTGCCAGACCTGTGCTCCCCTGCACTGCATCCAGTGTCTCCTGCTTGGACACCTCTGCTCTCAAACCATTCTCTCATTGCTATGACTGTGCTTCTCTGCATTGCATCGTTATGCTGGGGTAATAAGTACATCATTCTGTACAGAATAACTGTTTGTTGGTACCATCTATAAAAAGAATATGGTTCTACAAAGATAAGCAAAAGTTAAACAAATCAGGCAATAGCTGGCTGGTCATTAAACAAGCTAAACAAAGCTCCAGGAAGAACAAAACAAGTTCAGACAATACTTGACATGTCCCGAGGCTTTTTAATGGCAGCGGTGGTGCTGTGTTTATTGGGATCCAGGGCTACACTAAAAACCATTTAGAATTAATCAGCAAGAATGGCACTGGTTGTCGTCATTGTACTTTTTTTTTCTTTTCTGTTGAATATGTCCAGGAGCTGCCATGGAACTTGTTACAAAATTTCAGTATTCTAAAGCCTGCATCTTTTCTTTGTTAGATGAAAGAAAGAGTAATATGACCTTATTGATTTATGTTTGACAAATGGTATCACACTAGACACATCTGGATAAAAACAGGAATCGCTTTAGAAGCAGTTGGCTGATGTTTGGCTATGACTGACTCAACTACTGTAGGAATAGATGCCTCTTAATTCTTGTTTTTGTGTAAATTTGTGTTTGTATTTATCTCTAAATTTTTCCTTTCACCAAGCATTTTAAATATATGACGTGTTTGAACATGAAGTTGACAGTCATTTAAGATGACAGCCATTGTCAGGGATTTTCTGCCTAAGAAGGAGAAGGCATTAAATTATGAAGTATTGGAAGATAATATTCGTTGTGTTATGAGCTGTGGAAGAATATGTGGCTCCAAAGAATGTGAGTATACATAGCAAAAGTTATCAAAAAACATGACAAAAAGATCATCTTAACAACAGAATTTATAATTTACTTAGTTGGAATGAGGTGAGAACTGTAAAAGCAAGCGCGTAGGATGTTTTGGTGATCTGTTGAAACACTGTCCAGCAATTATTAGATTTCTGAGGTTGGTGACTGACATTTTTTAAAATCTTAATGAAATACCCTATAAAAATGCTGTGGCATAGTGTCAAAGGATTTTTTACATTTCTAAGGTCTGTTTTCTATTGCACGTCTACTTCAACCACAATATTTCACTTCAAACAGTTGGGTGTGGAAGATCTTAGAGAATCATTTTGCATTAAAGTCAATGTGGATCTTTTCAATGATATGGTTGCTATTTTTCTGCCTAAGAGAGTTCTCAATTAAAAAATACAAGTTATTTTGCTAGCAGCACAGAATGTTGTGAATTACATAGTCCTATTAACATGGATCTTTGTTACATGTCTGATACCAACCAAGGATTTAAAAGTCTTGTCCATTCAGTCTCTCCTCACAGCTTAGTTATCATTACAAGTTTTGAGCTTATGTTTCATGATTGCTTACAGTCTTTGTACATTTTAAGGGTGAATACTGTTAATTAAAGGTGATCTTTTTTGGCAAATTAAGGAGAGTCGCTGTGGTATTCTGAAGAGAAGTCTATGCGGACCTTTACACAGGGAGAAAATTAGATTCCAAATCAGCTGAAAAGATGAAAATTTAGAAAGTACTTATGTCTGTTCTATGGATTAATTCAAAATGCACAAGTAAATTAAACAATTGAGACTAGGCATAGGGTACACTGGAGATTTCTTGAGGAAAAAAATACTGAAGATGCTAAACATGTTCTATTGAAAGACACTATTGCGATACGACACCAAGATGGTGTCTGGTATTGTGATATAGTCGGGAATCCTGCCATTTCAGGACAGGGATCCTTTTGGCATGCAGGCAAAAAGATCCCCGGTATTCTCCTTTGTTCCTTTGGCAGACACACATTGCTCATGGTAGTAGTGATGCGCTGGCGAAGACACAAAGTGCTGTGTTGATCAGAGAATATGTTATGTGCATGCTAACTTGAAGGATGATCACACACTGTTCCTCTCGTAAGACAGGCCCTCAGGCCACAAAGTCCATTTCAGCATATTTGGTATTTGTAACTTGTAGCTCTCTGTTAGAAATTGTCACATTGCCCTGATGGAGCTTACAGCTAAATACTGAGCAGGCTTCTTGGTTTGCAGCTCATAACACAAGGTTTATACATACATAAGCTTCCCTTGAAATTATACTGGCTCTAAGCATGTTTTTTGCTTTTTTTTCCCCTTGGTCTCCCTGCACTTTGTCTTGTCTCTAGGTTGTTAGCTCTTTACATTACTCTTTCAGCTAAACCCTCAGATTTCCCAGAAGCTTGCACTTTCACAGAACTCCATTCTTATTAGTACTCTAAGCTTACAGTTTATCCCTTCTGGGGCATAAAATAGGTGAAGTAAACAAACACAGGAGCTTTGTAGGAATTACAAATGAAAAAAAACCCAAAACAAAACAAAAGAAAAACCAGACTTTATTTCAGCTAGGCCAAGAAATGCACAGGCTTGGACAAAGAAATGGAATCCCTGTATTTAATTCCCTAGCTTGGTTTCCTCATCACTCCAGTCACGCAACTCGTTGAAGTTGAAGGTCTGTGAAGAGTCCAGTATTCCCAGCTTTATGCTCTACCTTGCACAGGATTCCTCTCTGCTATGAAACCCGTTTCTTTTCTCCCATTGCTCTGTGCCATCAGCTTCCACTGGTTTTCTTTATTGGTTTTATGCACAAAAAAGGTCTCAGTCATAAAAGGGATGGATATGCCTTCCAGCCCATGCCCCATCCATTTCTGCAAGTCCCATTACTGCTGTGATGGTAGAGTGTAGGCAGGCAACCAAATTGCAGTGGGTTAAGCTAGGATGTGAATTAAATGTGTACGTTGCCCAGAGCCTCGTCTTCCCTCAGTCAGGAAGCACTTTAACCACCAGAACAGAATGGGGTTTCCTCTGGGTTGCTTCTGCTGACCCCATAAATCTTGCTTTCTTATTTCTTGCAGTGCTGTAGTTTTACAGGAATATCAGAACATACTGACACTTAACGTGAGCCCTTTGCCTACTAGTGAGGGCAATATCCCAGGAAAGAGAAAATATGGGCTTAAGTTTCCTCAGGCTAAGGATAACCATGAACTTGTATATCCTCCTCCTCAAGAGATATTTACTTTAAGTAACATGTTTACATGTGAAAGGCATAGTCCATCTTTTTCCATAGCTGGTATTTTTGAATAAAAGTGAGTAAAAAGTCTTTGGGTTCAGCTCAGTACTCTCTCAGATACATAGCATTGCCCAAGAGCACATAGAGGTTTGGTCATCAGCAGGTTAGACGCCTTTTTCTGGTGCACGGCAGACTTACGTGGTCACCTAGGTCTCCGACCAGGCTCGAAGAGGGAACAAAGTACAGTGTGCAGTCCTGGAAGCCTTTGTTTAGGCCCATCAGGAACAGGAATGTCCCCACATAGGCACTTCAGGAACTAATTCCAGGCCATCTGCACCACATGCTTGAAATGAAGCTTCCAGTTCTGCTCAGTCCCCTTTCAGACACCAAAGCAGGTATCTAGACCATGTACAAATATTGTGAGTTAATCCATTTGCAGTAACCTTGAAGATTTTCATGATGTTACTTGTCAAGCTTTGCTTACATTAGTATTTAATTTCCACTGATATTAGTAGGATTGAAGGGGAGAAAGTGAGCCAGAGAGTCTTTCATGTTCTCTGGTTTTGGGTTCTTGTCAGTTTAAGCACTAAAGCTACTAGAAATAGCCACACACACTCTTAAAAATTAAATTCTCAGTGAAATTTCTAAATTTTATTTATAGCAAACGTTCTTTTTTCTGTTTATATAAAAGCACAGTTACAAGTTAGTTACTCATTAGTCTAAGAAAGACAAAAGTACAGATGTTATTTAATCAAGATTTTATTTTTCTTATTGCAGTGGTTTCACTGTCACAAATGATTACTACATTTTTAATAGGTCTACCATGTGTAAATGCACTGAAGTCTACTCGAATGTGACAATACCTTAATCTAAACAACATAAGAAGTCTTTGAAATCACATGAATTATAAACAACGTTGAAATACTTTCATTTATGAGTACAAATGTGTAACAAATGAAATGATTAAAATAAATAGTTCAATGTACATTGTACATTTTCTTGTTTAAATTATTTATAATAAACCGGACTATAAGCTCAGAGAAATGGAAATAATCACCTACCTAGAGACAATTGAGTCTAATGATATCATAAATCATTTACACTTTCATTTGGAGGATCTCTCTTATCAGAAACTGTTGAAATCAGTGCTTTTTACCACACAATAATGACTGTGTTCCTTCTAGCCCATTGTGTCCGCAATAGCATAAAAATGCTTTAGATTGTCCCCCGGATTTTTATGGGATTGTCTCTGTTTGGTTTGAGGATTATGGCATGTTAAATACTGTTAGGAGAGAGTAATCCATGTAGGCTGGTTGTCACCTCTGCCAAAGAAACAGATGGACTGATGACCTTTTCAGGGCAATGTTAGAACTATGTGTTTTTGAGTGGCAATGGTGCTGGGACTACTCTTGCTTTCCGAGCTGTCTTTATTCAGTTAATCTTCATTTGTATGACTGAATATCTTTAATGACCAATCACAGCATTATTTTACTCTTTTTTTGTTTTGTATTCAAGAAAATGCTATAAATTACCCCCTCCCTTTTTTAGGCACCCTGTCTCCGGCACATTTGCCACAGCTGAATTTGTCCTAGTTCTCCCAGGTGAACATTTAGTAGCATGAATTTTGAACTCTGGCCAGATATCATACATAAATGTCTTTGTCCACACAGCTGACCCCTGCAGCCTTTGAGCGCGCATTTCTATTTCCCAAGAAGTTTCTTTTTTGTGTACACCACTCATTAGTCACATGATAAGCACAACCGCACAGCACTGTTTTATAGTCTTGACAATTTTGTGTTCCATTCATGTACAAATCCATGGTAATCTGGAACAAATCAGTGCCATCTCACTGAGAAATATGCAGTTATAATGTTTAAACAAATTTCCTATTGACGCTAAACAGTATCTTCTGACTATATTTCTTTACCAAATTTGCATAGATGGTGTCTTTCTTGTTCCTTTATATGTGCATTAGATTATTTCCTATATTTTTGCAGAAACTGTTGATATACAGCTATCAAAAGGCAATTTATGCATCCACCAGTAAGTCTGCGACATATGAGAACAACAGGATCTTGGTTTCTGAGGCTACCCTCAACCATTTCAACACTAATTAAAAAAAAAAAAACCAAAGTGCTGGTGTTCTTTGTAGCAGTCCTTCTATATTTCTCCATTTAGAAAAAATGTTTGTAAACATACAAGCTTTACAATTTTTTTTAGCTTCTGCTCTGAATAGATAGAAAATAGTTGTAAAGTTAGAACTGGGAAACCTCTGGAGAACTTTGGTAAGTGAGGTTGGAAGCTTGAATCGTTTACAACATCAGCTGAGTGAGAACAGTTAGCTGGACGACTTCTGTTGCTTCTAGCACTGATGACGGTCTGTGGAAGATCACTTAAGTTAGAAGGCCATACTCATGGTTTGGTTATATTTTAGCACTCCCCCAGTGTGAAGTGGTGTGCAGGATTCAGATGTTGAGCAGTCCCAGAAGACCAGAGCTCAAGCTTTCCAGCTTAACTTATGACTGGAATAGAGATTTTTTTCATGTATAAATGCATATTCAGATTTTGGGGTTCTTTCATATTTGAGAGTAGTTCATTGTGTTCTTGTAACCAGAAGTAATAATAAATTCAAGAGATTTTTAAGGTGGTGCCTTAAGGCTAACATTTTACTTTCAGACTGATTTTTGTGAATAGATTCAAAAATACTTTTGAAATTTTGTGAAATAGACTCATAGATTAATTTAGGTTTGAATGGACTTCTGANTATTCAGCAAATAGCTAGACCCATAATCAGAGCTTGTGTGTATGTTGTCAGTGAGTTTTGTTATTCCTGTCAGTCACTGTAACGGTCCATGGTTTTCTAGTTATTCTTTAACATGCTTCAGGTTGTAGTATTCTAATTAGGAGTAAAATGATTTAAACCACACTGACAGTGCACAGAATGGCCAAAATAGTTAATCTGAAGAATAGCTAATAAATAATTCTAGAGAAAGTTTTCCAAAAATAATGATGGCTATGTCAGCCTTAATCTATAGATTTTTGAAACAATTTGGTATTTAGCAAGTCAGGTTTAGTGTTACCAAGAGGTTGTATTAAAAAAAAAGTTAATAGTTTCTTACAGTATTTTACATCACTCACCTACACAAAGTGAGAGCATGTTTGCGTGCCTTCCCTTTTGCTTGTGATATGTCACAGCTGTACCATGCTGTTGGTAGCTTCTGGCACTGAAAGACAAGATAAGGAATCACTATTGAATAGTGTTCTGGAAAGGGGAAAGAGAAAAAGCAGCCAGACAAGAATATTCAAAGTTAAAGCTTGTAGGGGAAAGATAAGGCAGTATAAAAAGAGAAATAGATTAATGCTAGCCAAAGGGGTTAAGATAATAAGGATTTTCTTACAACATCATAGGGAAAAAACAAGTACCGGAAAGACTGAAGGGGATGATATTAATCTTATTTAAAATAGCTGAGTTAAAAAGCTTCTTTTTAGGAATAAGAAATTAAGGGTGATTCTAGAGCAATTAAAAAGTAAGAAGAACTTGACAAACAAGAAATAAGGTCATTTGTGGGAAATCCAAGTATGCAGGAATCCAATGGTACACAGAATATGCATTTTAGACTAAAGTAAGTAAATAACACAGGATTGTATAATCATTTTTTTTAAATTTAACAAGAAAATAGTTAAGTTTAGTGTTGTAAGAATCTAAATTCTAGACTGGTAAAGCTATGAAAAGAAACTGAAAGGATATCACTGTGGAAATAACAAAATGTTAATAATTATCATGACTTTCTGTATTACCAAACTTATTCTAATACTATAACTGTTACTCAGCTTTTTTTTTTTTTAATTGTGAGATGGGTGAATGAAAGGAAAGTATTAAATGAGAGTGTATGTGCATATATGTGGATTTTATTCAGACATCTATTATATCTACTCAAAACTTAATTCAGATTCATTTAGTTTTTCACACAGTTTGTAAAAATGGACTGTGGGCTATACAAAACACCATAAATTAATAGCAATGAGGTACTGACATCTGCATGAATTAATATTTGGACTTATATCTTCAGTAGTGATTTAACAAAGGAAATTATCTACTTGATGAAACTTGCATTTCAACAATAAATTAGGAGGAAATGCAAATACTAGTGGGGACTGAGAGAAAATAAAAAAGGCTTATATCAATTAGAAATGTGGGCAGGACATATGATAATAGGATTCAGAATACTGTAAACTAATGCTCCGTCTTGGGAATAAATTGAAATAAAATGGGAAGGGGAAACCCTGAAAGCAGTAACAGCAAATGATACTTGGAGCTGACTGCAGAGAGGAAGAGATATCTGATAGTGATTTGGAACTCAAAACAAAAGGTCCCTACATAAGCAAAGACTGAAAATGCGGCTTCTGACCTAAATTTATTGTTCTTCATGAACTGGTTATACAGTTACAAGTCTTTAATTTTTATACCAAAAAGATCACGGTACATCACATGCTTCAGAGAAGAGCAGCCACAATGAAGACACTGAAGTGAATGGTTTAGGACAGAAGATTAAAAGCAATAAAAAATATCTAGCTAAAAGACACCTAGACACAGTTAGCAGTATATCCCCAAATATTCGAAGGCTATTAAAATACAATTTCAAGTCAAGGAGAAGACTTATTTATGAAAACTCTAAGACACAGAATTAAAAGTAATTAATTGAATCAAAAAAGTAGAAAATCTAGGCTGAATACCAGAACTAACTGCAACATCTGTTTAGATGCAGTATAATTTTCAAAGCCACGAGCAT
>WAAD01012308.1:5506-17999 GCA_013389945.1 Fregata magnificens | reverse complement strand
GAATTGTATTATATATCTTATAGACTATAATATATATTTTGTATATTATATATACACATATATGTGTACTCACTGTGCTTTTTCCGATCAAAACACTATGATCTGATAGTAAAGGGTTTGTATATTCTCAAAAATAATATGTTAATAAAAGAAAGGAAACTTTTGTCCTCCTGAACATGATATAATTAAGACATGGTAGGCAAAGTAGGCTAATTTAACTCCTAAATTAATTTGGTATTTTTAATGACAGGTAAGGATGATCCATGAATGATAGAAGGACCAGTTGGCATGAATGACACAAGCCTAATTGTGGGTAGGAAGATTTAATAGTTCATGGGATAGCAAACTGGACCAACCATCACCATTGCCCCAGGGTGAGCATTTCTGTTCACTGAGTTTTCTGAGTATTAAACTCTCATTTCTTTCAGAATAGAAAAACAGCTCAGGAATTATATATTTCAATGCTTACAGCAAGACTGAAATGGAACCTAACTGGTGCATAGCATTTTTCCTGACTCTCTATTGTAAGGTGAATTCTATCCTAAATATCTCCAGAAAACATTTTGGACCGGCAAAACAAACCTGGCCTTTCCAGGGACCTTATTTGAAAAGCAGTCTTGCTTCACTCTGGAGGGGTTCTTAAGCGGTCACAGGATGTACAGAAAGCCAGTTTTCTTTTGCAGGAGTTTCTTCTCTGCTATTAAGGTAAAGGCAGTCTTTCAGTCAGCCTCCAGCACTTTTTCTTGTTTGTCTTCTCAATTTCTCATTGCAGGATTGATTCCTTCAAGATTAGAGAAGAATGTACTCTGGGGAAAGCCTGCAATGATTTCCTGTGTCACCCCTAGATTGTCTTAGGGCTAAATACACCAAGCATGTCACACCAAAGCAAAGAATTAATTCACTGAGACCAAAATCTTGGTAAAAAGGATTAGACAACTATGGGAATGAGAGAACATCGCCAGTTATACAAGAGAGGAGTTTAATTTTTTTCTTACAGCACAAAATAATTACTTTTTAGGTGTTTGGAAAAAGCCTGTCTGCTTTGGATTTCTTCTACCATCATAAGGGTTACCTTAGATTTAAAAGTGTGTTCAGGAGGTGTATTCTTATACGTTCCAAAACTCAATGCTTAGGAAAACTTTAAATTCTGACATACATCAGTTGAGTTGTATTGAACTCTAGAAGGCTCGCTTTCTTAGCGTATAGAAAGTTCAAAAACTGTAATGCATGCTTTATTAGTTTGGAGCCACACAACATATTTTAGATCCTAGTCAAGACACTTCTAATAAGAGGACACTAAATTAGATATATCCTTGTTAGATTCAGTATGGTATTTCCTACGCTCTTATGAACAGATGCATGGTGAGGCTGTATTTGAAGAAAGAAGAAATTTTTATTAGCAAATACATTACAATGCATTAAGGTCATGTATTTGTTCACAAAAATGTGGCTTTAAAAAGTATACGTCTTTTTTCCCCCAAGGGAATGTGAAATGCCATTTATAAGGACACAATGGCCTCTGAAATGAAAGTGGTATAAAAGATGGAAGAATGAGTCCTGGAAATAACCTACTTTGATATTGTAAGCACACTGAGAGCTGCTTTCTATAGAAAATTTTAACTTTTCTGTTATTTTTATAGTACATCATTCAAAGGACCTGCATATTTTTCAGCTCTTCTCATACACCAGAAATAAACAAACAATACTGGTTTTCTTTCAAAAAAACCTGGAATCTTTTGCACAGTAGTTTGCTGGGGAGACACAAAAATAAACTTTGTGCCTGAAGGAATGTGTTAGAGTTTGCAAAATGTCAAGGAAATTTCTTTTAATTTTTTTTTTTGCAGCATGCTGTGTTCTGTACAGAACTATATAGAAATTTCTTAATTTAAGAGAAAATAGATCTTTCTGAAGTCTTTGCTACAGATAAATGCCAGATCTCATCTTTTTAGCAGATGTCATTGCAAAACTCTTTCCAAAGAGAGTTGTACTTTATATTGAGTGCCTCATTTACATACTTAGCTAATTAGACCAGCAGAGAAACATTAAAACAGCGTTTTGTATATATTCTTGGTTTACACAAGAAAAGTTACCTTGCATTGTTTGTTCTTTGTTTATTCTTCTATAGCTCAAGAGAACAAGGAAAAAAACAAAAAACCACACAAAAAATCCATGAATGTTAATACAGAACATAGGTACATGGAAAGAAATAAACAAAAATCCAACATTGTCTTTGAGAAAAAGCAATAAATGTGTTCTTTCCAGACTTACACATCATTCAATAACAGGTTCTCTTTTTCCCTCTGTATCTTGGTGATTGTTCATAACTAGAATTCCACTTCTGCATTGTCGATGTATTCTCAGATATATCCTACCTTGGGCTCTTGAGGTAAAAGTATGAATTACATTTCTTCAATGATTTGTCTGCAGTAAAATTCTGCCTTTCACTTTAAATTCCATCAGATCCACAAAACCAATAGAATAACAGATTTTCATAATTTAACATGCTCAAGACTTTATGTCAAATAGTATCCTAGAAAGAGAGATATATAACTCCAAACATCAGTAGATTTATTAATATTTAATAGCAATTTCAGCCTCTAGAATGTAAACCTCCTATAAAAGGTCTGATTTCAATCTATGCTACCATTCATGATACTCAGTCCAAGAGAAGCAGGCTTTGAAACAGAGCAGAAATGTGACATTAGGTTTTATACAACAGAGTATAGATGGATTTCTTAACCTTTTTATTGAAGAACATATATTAAAAACACAGTAAGTAAACAAAATTAAGCATCGGAATAGTGTACAAGCTGTAAGCTTACATAATATTAAGTCTGTTGGCATATTTTACTTCTGGATAGATTTTTTTATCAAATCTATTGCTAAACAAGCCTCTTATGCTATCATTTGATTGATTTGTAAACAGTTTATGGTAAAATTTGGCAATTTATGAATCACATTTTTTATTCTGAAAGGTTTTGCAACCTCCAGAAGTATTATATAATACTTTTTTAATAAATCCCAATCCTATTGTAAACTGCTCATTTCTCTTTTTCTTCCCAGTGAGGACAATTATAGTGGGATCTGATACACTAAAGTACCAATAAAATAATTTAGCTTCTTACAGATAATATTTCTTAGCACAACTCAGGGAATGGTCTTTAATGAGCAAGTTAATAGATAAGTTTAACCCATCCTTCTCAAAGCAAACTTGTGACCCAGTCAGGATTTTATTAAATATATTCTTCTGTAAATATTGTATTATGATTTTTATTATCTTTTAATCTTTGATTTGAGCCATTTGCCCATTAGTGATTGCTTACATAACTGACATGTCATTTCTTCTGTTCCTTACTTGAAAGAATTTTAAAACTGTTCAAAAAATAAAATCAAGTCAGTTCAACCAAATCCTTTAAAACCCAAAACCAGGAATGTGTGAATCACAGTATCTGTGTAGAAGACAAGTGTATTTTCATTTCACTATCTAAATCTTCATTTCTGTGTTTGTGCAACTTGTCTTTGAAAATCCTGAGACATGATTTTTCATGGCTGTCATTCTATCTATCTGACTCTGACTTCTAAATAAGCAGTAGTAGAAGAAAATCTTCAGTTTAACCTTGAATTTGGTAGAAGTAAATTGCACTATGCCTTACTTTCTTCAAAATCCCAATCCTTTAAACGTAGAGTGTCAGTTCATTGAGATTTGTATCTGTATCAAAAAAATACTGTACAAATTTGGTCCTTGTAAAAGCAACACTGATATCTCTACTCTTGCACCTATGGAACTCCCCTAGTCATTCTATACATAGTGACACTTGTCTGTGTTCAGCAGATTTCTGATATAGAGATTTTTAGAAAAAAAAAATGAAGCTATTTTCGGACCAGATTTTATGTTGCACAATTTCTTTTTCTTGTTTTTTTACATGCCTATCCCTTATTTTATACCAATAAAGGCATTTATCTCAAGGACCTGCTCACTAGAATGGATAGATATTTTTCAGTAAAATATTTCCTTGAAAAATGGTAATTCTTTTAAACAGGAAGTTTTGGGAATTGTATAAATTTCTGTTGCAAGGGTTGGATTTCTCTTTGGAACTGGACAGAGGAAGAATGAGATGCAGTAAATAGTCAGGAAATGCAACTGGGATGTGGGAGGCCCATGTTCAAGGACGGGACCTTAATCTGCCTTCTCCAAAAGGCACTAGATTTCTGGTAAATTCCTTTCAATTTTTGCTGTTAAAACTATTTTCTTTTATAACCAGAGATTACTTGTAGGGGAAAGACAATAAGCCTGTAAGCTAATCACTGGCCAACTTACTCATGGTGAAGAATATTTGCAATTTAGTGATGTGAATGTGGTCTCCCATATTGCCTAGGAGTACCACAACCAAATGTAGGAAATTCTATATCGTCTGTCTTTTACGGAAAATCTGGGGATGTTTAGGTCTGTCTTGTCCTTGTGTACAAGTTGGAAAAAAAAAATATAAAAAGTTTTAGTTTTGCTTTGGTTCCTTGTCTACACAATGCTCCTAATTCAGATTATGATTTCATTATAATGAGCGAAATTTCTCATAAAGTTGTTAGAACCAATCAGTTGATTGTCCGAAAACTCTTGGATACAGTTTATAGACCACAGAGTAAGGCTATAAAATAGTAAGTGTATTACAATGCTTGCGTTCTAAATTCCTGTTTTTATTTGTTGGTTGGCTTCTAAACAGTGTATCCAGGCATGTTATAGGATGAAGAATTTTACCCCCTCCATCCTAATTAATACTTATATTTCATAGAAGTTGCAGGGGAGAGGTGTTCATGGCATATCAGAACAAACTTCTGTACTTATTTCCTTTAAATGCTGCAGTTCTGACTTACCAGTTATCATTATACATTGTTGAGGTCTGGCTGTACTACAAGGCAACACACTTTTTACTTTAAACTAGCTTTGAATGGAATAAGTACTGGAAGAAGCATGTCTGCAGTTGTTTATGTTTTTACAAAAGATAGAATGTCCTCTACATCTGATCTTTAGTGCTTCATATTGTAATACTGGAAGTGCTTTTACTACCTGAGCAAGTTGGTTTAAACTGGATTCTCTAAAACTGTCTTTGATTAATAAAAGAGCTTAAAAGGACCTTGGGAAGTCATTGTATCTTTCCTCCTTCTCCCCAAAAAATTCTGAACTATATCTAAATCATTCCTGAGAGATGTAGATCTAACCTGTTCAGACACACTGCCAGGAACTTAGATTTGTCAGCCACCCAAGACAAGCTGTTTTACTAGCTGTCCTCAATAAAAGTTTTGTTTTGTTTTGTTTTGTTTTTTATTTCTAACAAATGTTTCTTGTTAACCAGGTCTTTTATTAATCATTGTGATTGTGAGGAAAAAAGTATTCCCTTCTTATTGGTAGGTACCTTTTATGTAACTGAAGACTGTGTTCACCCTGGACAGAACCTTGCAAAAACCTTTTTAATAAATCCTTCCATCTATTACTCTTCCTTTTTCTACGCTAATTATCTCCAATTTCTTCAGTGTTTCTATGTAGATCACTCGCTATAGCTTTATAATTCCTGTTTTTCTCTTCTGGATTGCCTCCAAGTGATCCACCTTCTGCAAGAGCAATTCTCAAAGCAGGGTGCAGAACTTAAACCAGCTGTTAGTTCAAACAGGTTACTCCTCATGTCTCACAGATGACAGGTATAACATTTAGGTTTCTGAGAACTACTGGATATTGCTGAGTCAGGTTTAGTTAGGATTCCAACGTGACCTCCAGATTTCGTCCTGAAGAATTGCTACCTAGTAAGTTGTTCCTCCAATGCCTGTGTAGCTGTCACTTAAATGTACTTGCCCTTACTTACCCCAAGAAAATTGTGAATTTTCATTGTTTTCTACCAGCTTAGAATTATTGCATGTAATCTTTAGAGTATTGTTATCCAGTGTTATTAAAAATATCAATAGAACCAGAGCCCAGACAGGACCCTGCAGAATTCTGCTTAATAAATCCTGCTATTCTGAAAATGATCCTCTAATCCTCTGAGTACTTTTTCCATTAAGTTTTGCATCTATTTTACCATATGTTAGTTTCATCTTTTTTCTTCCTCCAGTTAATTTATAGAATCATAGAATCATAGAATGGTTTTGGTTGGAAGGAATCTTTAAAGACCATCTAGTCCATCTGCCCCTGTTGTTGCCAGGGACATCTTTCACTAGATCAGTTTGATCAAAGCCCCATCCAACCTGACCTTGAACATTTCCAATGATGGGACATCCACAACTTCCCTGGGCAACCTGTTCCAGTTCCACCACCCTCATCATAAAAAATTTCTTCCTTATGTCCAATTGAAATCTACTTTCTTTCAGTTTAAAATCATTGCCCCTTGTCCTGTCACTACAGGCCCTGATAAAAGTCTCTCTCAGTCTTTCTTATAAGCCCCCTTTAAGTATTGAAAGGCCACAATATGGTCTCCCCAGGAGCCGTCTCTCCTCTGGGCTGAACACCACCAACTCTCTCAGCCTTCCTTCACAGGAGAGGTGTCCCAGCCCTCTGATCATTTTCATGGTCCCCCTCTGGACCTGCTCCAACAGGCCTATGTCTTTCCTGTGCTGAGGGCTCCAGAGCTAGATGCAGTACCCCACGTAGGGTCTCATCAGAGTGGAGCGGGGGGGGGAATCACCTCCCTCAACCTACTGGCCATGCATCATTTTATGCAGCCCAAGGTACAATTGTTTTTCTGGACGGCAAGTGCCCATTGCTGGCTCACATCTAATTTTTCAACCACCAATATCACCAAGTCCTTCTCCACAGGGCTGCTCTCTACCCATTCATCCCCCAGTCTGTGTTGACATTGAGGATTGCCTTGACACAGGTGTAGGACCTTGCACTTGGCCTTGTTGAACCTCATGAGGTTCACATGGGCCTGCTTCTCCAGCCTGTCAATACCCCCCCTGAATAGCATCCCTTCCCTTAAGTGAATCAACTGCACCACTGAGCTTGGTGTCATCCACAAATTTGCTGAGAGTGCACTAAATCCCACAGCCTATGTCATTAATAAAGATGTTGAACCTGGTCCCTATATGGACCTATATGGGGGACACCACTTGTTACTGATCTCCATTTGGATGTTGAGCCATTGACTGCAACCAAATACCAAATAGTTTTGAACACCAAATAGTTTTTTTTCCCAGAATGAAGGTCATGGAATTTTTTTTTTCTTACTGTAGATGTTGAAGACAACTTTGTTAATACATGTTTGGGCTTTTTTTTTCTTTTTTTCCTTCATGGTAAGCATGAGAAGTTCATGTGTAAATTCACACACTGCATTTTCCTCCATCCTTATTTCTACATCAGCAGAAAGAAACTCTGTCTTAGAGGACAGTATGTAATTTTCTACCAAGTGCTGCAATTGTTCTACTGGTATCCCTCAGCCAACTGCTGGCTTTCTCCTTCTTTCAGCTTAGGGTACTTAACCAGCATACAGAGAGGTGGCTAAGATTTGGCACTCCTAATTGTTGGCAAATGCTTTGAAAGGTGCCCAATTTCCTCATTCTTACAGTTAGTGTGGTGAAATAAACAGCATGTAGAACAGCATACAAGTTAAAAAAAAAAAGAATAATAGTATGCAATTTAATAATATAGTCTGAACTTTAAGGAAGGAGCAATATCTTCATCAACTGTATAATTCTGTTTTCATGTAATGGATATCTGTTTGCCATGGTATCCCTCTGGATAAGTAATAATTAATATATGATTGATTAAGTAACAGTTATACAGCCCTGAATATACTGCAATTTATGTGTTGTTTAAGCTTTCAGAGTTAATTCCCATTTTCAGTGAAGCAAATTATACCATAATAGGAGCTGTTAGCGTATAGGATGTGTACTGACCCTCTGCACTAGAGTTTTATTGTACCCTGGTTGCTTTCCTGTGAAAAACGTTACAGCTGTACTGTCAAAGGGCAGAAACAATGCCATATGACTTCAGGCACATCTGCATGAATGGGTGCGGGGGGAACTGAGCTCTTCTTATATGAGCCAGCTCTATCCAAAAATGATGTAACCACATCAGTGAATTTCTGTGCATTTTTGTAAAGCCCCTTTGCTGGAATGTGGCACTTTTCTAATGTGACTAAATTACTTCTGGCCCAAAACGGGCTCATGCCTGACTATATGGAGTGTGAATAGCGTTCTGTCTGCATCCATCCGTACAGACAAGACCTTAGGTAACCAACCACATACATCAAGTAGCAAACTGGGAACAGAGCAAATCATTTCCAGAACCTATTAATCTGAATGTAATGAGCCTAAACCAGTTAATTGATTCCTATGAACAAAAGTGAAGCTTGAAAACAAAGTGTGATGGTTTTCCATCTCCACTCACAAAAACCATTTTTTCTTATATTTGTCACAAAAGCTTCTTTTAGCAGATTGCATAGATATTCAGAGTATAATCGAACATGATTTTTTGCTCCATTGATATTCCTAGGCATGGTTATGATAAGGCTTTGACTGTGCTTGTTTATTCAAGTAAGCTGTTTGGGTTTGATTTCTTTATACATAGGAAGAGCTAAGCTAGAGGAGTAGAAGAAGGGGAAAATATTGGTATTTTTAAGTGCTCCTGCTTGTGATAACAAACACAATATAATTTCTCTAACTTACAGTCTTGATCACCACTGTACCTCTTTTGAGTAGGGATGGTTAACAATGCTGACAATTTAAATACCTAAATTGAGTTTCAGAATTAGCAACTTACAGAAATATTAAAGGCCATTTGAAGGTACTTTTGGATTTGTTTCCCCCTTATCCCCTAGATTGTCTGGAGAAACAGTTAGACATGCTATATTTGTTATCTTTGATTTGATTTCTTGATTTCTTTGCAGCCACAGCATTTAAAATCTCAGGGCTTAGTGCTCATTCACTTTACAACTAATGGGAGTTGTTTAATATGTAATTGCCTACTGGCTGCCTATTACCATTGGCTAGCTAGAGGTTATTGCTTCTGCAGAAAAATGAAATGACTGATCAATCTCATGTGGTTTTTTGCCAGTTGAGGTGTCAAGATGGCACTGTCCTGCCAGTGGGCAGTGACAAATAACGGGAGTAGTAACCTATTGTACAGCTTTGGGTAGATCCAGAAGAAGATGTCAAGCCTGTCCTTTCTGCTATTTAAATGAATGCTTTGATGGTTTGGGGCAGGAGGAAGCTATTGCAGGGAAATACTGTTATGTCTTACCAGCATATATCTATCCAATACAGCCCAGGTTTATGAAGAGTGAATATGGTTTAAAAACAAAACTCAGAATCAGTGTTGGTTTAGAGAGACTAGTGTACAGCAACAAACATGACCCTACATTTGTACTAAATAATATTAATCATAAAATCTTTCATAGAAAGGGAAGATTATGGCACTACAACAAGCAAGTTTCCATATTACGGAAGCTTGCACCTTGTAACTTTGCCTCTTTCTAACCTCTACCTAACATTATCTCCCTGCTCACAGGGATTCAGCTGCCCATGTTGCTCGGATCAAAAGGTCAGCTTTGATATGGCCCTGCTCCATAACTTTGGCTCAGACTGTTTGGGGAAATAGTGAAGTGGTGAGAGAGGTCTGAGAAAGTCTGTAGAAATGTAACGTAAAATTACAGTTGGAGGCAGGATTTTTTTGATGGGGTTCTTAGAAGTTCTAGGGTTCAGGAGTGAAAACAGTGATATGATGTTGCAGCTGAATATGTGCGTACATATGTATTAGAGATCGCTGCGATGAGAGCATTCAGAAGACCGACAAATCAGGACAGCTTTCAGTTGTAAAACTGGACTTTACTAAATTCATTAATTAGCAACAGACTTCTTGCTAATGGTCAGTTCTTACACAATATTAAACCATCTTATCACTGCATATACCAAACTGTTAGTCTTTAACACTTGTATCCTAATTTATCTGTGAAAATACAATACCACGGAGCTGAAGCTTTTTAATTAGAGTTAACGTCTATGGTCCTTGGTGGTTGTTACTTACAGAGGCCCAGGAGATCAGTCTTGAGAGCTCATTGACAAGAAGAGTCAGAACTGAAGTGAGCTTGTCTTCTTTCTCCTCTGATTCTCCTTGCTTAAACCTGATATTTTTATGCTATTGCCCTCCTCCCAAAAGGGTGGTCTCCTCTGCTTCTGATACTGATTATCTTGAGGTTTCTTTTTGTCTTGCCAGTCATCCTCCTTGCATGTATGGAAGCATATCCCGCCTATTTGCAGTCCCTTGTGCCTATTTTGTCCTCTCTCTGGCAACATTTGTTACTTGGATGCCTCCTACCTGCCGCTACACCTATCTTTGTTTTCTTCTCTGGTGATCACACTGCTCACATACTGTCTGGCTGTGCCATCACAAAATACCTACATACCACTATTAGTTGCGCTATTTTAGTATACTCATATTCAGAACCAAGGCAAGTGAATATTAATCATGTCCTGATTAGTAGATTTATAATTAACTGGTGTCACAGGCCTCTGTGTTGGCAATAGTTGAAAAAAGTATTGAGTATATATATTGAGTATTGACTGATCACCAGTCAATGTCATTGGTGTGAACTGGATGGGGAGAATGACGCAGTGTAGCAGTATTGAGGATTTGTCTCTGAGATCAGCAGACACCAGCCTTTTTTCCTCCAACTGATGCCTGCCATGCCAGCAGAGACTCTTGAGGTGTTTTATTGGGTGTGGTGAGCATATTAATGCTTAGCTTGACAGCTTATTAAATCCGAGCTATCTTTTGTGTCTGTTAGGCAATAAATAATTACTTTATACTTTCAAGCTGTATGTATCCTGCTTGCCAATTTCTTTGCATATGGTTAAAGATGTCCGACCCAAAGCTGACCCAAACAGGGATCATAACACATCTTAGGGAAAAAAAGCTCTGAAGAACTTAGCCAACAAAAAATGTGAACATAATGGCTTTCATTTGCTGCCACGTAAAAATGAGGAAACAAATACTTTTTTCTAAGGCTTATTTATGATTTTTAGATAACACAACCAGTTCTCAAAGTTGCAATTTTCTCTTTTCTTCATGAAGGTCTATTTATAACAAATTTCTTTTTTGCAGCATTCACAGTGATATTTGCGGACCATTCCATTGAATTTATAAAAAGGAGGACTGATAACATCCTTCTTTCAGTAACTGAAATCTTTTCAACCTACTTGATGAAAATAATACTATAGTCTAAATGTTATTATTTAGTAGTGTGTAAAGGATGCTGAAGGTTTTATGGCAAGTGAATTATTAATTTATTAAATAAGGAAATTTCAGACATAAAAACTTCAGATTTTCAAAGTTTCTTAAATTCAATTGACTTTTCTATGTTAATTAAAGAAACCAACAACAACAACAAGAAAACCCTGTCAGTCTTCCAAGAACTCATACAGAGAAAAAGTGGTGTAAAAAACTGAGAAAATGAGTGGAGGAGTTTTGGTGGTTTGCGCTCTATCCGGGGGGGTCTGTCTCTTCTTGAGATGTGGTCACCAGCATGTTGGCAGCTCACCAAAACTGTCCATGGCAGAACTGGACGGGGACAAGGTCATGGGACAAGATAGTTGACTGATTGGTAAAATGTTGTTAATGTTGAGTGGCACTACTTTACAATAACAAGTTTAAAAAACCCCATTGAAACCCTAAAATACCATTTCAGTGCAGTTTACCTTATGTGAATATCTGTTCAACAGCTAAAGAAAGTGTGTTAGCATATTAAGAACTGCCACTTTTTTGAACCTGAAAAGCAAAACAGTAAAAAGGAGACGACTGGATTTCATTGCTCATTCCAATCTTTTTTGTTTTGTCTGTGTACTGGTTAATAACAAACATACCCCTCGTCCTAATACTTAATTCCATATTCCTTCCCTTGTTCATATAAAAAAAGAGAATTTCAGTCAATTCTTCATATTAGTAGAACTATCAAAAGCCCTATCATGAAATACACTCAACCTTGCAGGTATGAGTGAAGCCTTTTAGCATATGCAGCGGAGCTACTCTTCAATATCTTGGTGAGTGGAGCTGTGTCTTTGTGGAGATTTTGACCTGCTGTTGCTCTTACTTCTGTCACTGTCATGGCCTCCAGATTCTGTGGCAGATTATCGCTGCTCCCCACTCTTGAATTTTGATTTCTGGGAAACTAGTAGCACTTTAGACGAGGGGCTGCTTAAAAGCTCTTTTATGTTTTCCTGGGATAAATATTAAAATTGGCAGGTATATGCTGGCTATATCTTGCAGGATGATCCAGACAGCTGAGTGGTTGCTTAAGGATCTGAATGACAACTGGGGACAGCTTAATGGATGTTGATGTTACCGCTTCCAGCTCTTTTCACCACCTGCACTGCACAGATACTGGACTGCCTGTCAGTCAGCTGATGAACTGTCACAGCTTCCATGACGGTATTTTACACAGAACCATTACTGTAAACCACTGGGGTTCAGGATGTGACTGCTGAACATCTCCAAGACCCTGAGAAAACACAGGCT
>WAAD01012307.1:6786-42942 GCA_013389945.1 Fregata magnificens | reverse complement strand
CAAAAATACATTGCTAGAACATTTTGGGATGACAGCTTGTAAGAAACAGAGCCAAAACAGCTCTTCTGAAGCCACTGTTTCTTATGTATGGAAGAGAGTTCTGTGAATGCACCTACCAGAGTTTCCAAACACATTTTGCCTACAGGGAATCAAGACAGGCCAAATACCTCTGGATTAGAAGACTGCCACAATCTAAGTGACCAACTGGCAAAGAAATAGTACCTTGTCCTCCTCTCTCTTACCGAGTTTCCACCTCAACCTTTGAGAATTTCTATTGGCTTCCATAGTGTACAAAATCCTCCTTAGAGAATCAGCATTAAAACTAATTAAATTTTTCAAATATTTATTTTTCCACCAATTAATAAATTCTAATTCAGATCAACTGAGGCAGTTAGTAGATTTATAACAAGAAAATTCTTTCAGTTGAGAAATAAGTGGAAAGTTCCAAAAACATCTAATTATTTCAGTGCTTTTTGAAACATCAAATTTTTCATTTCAGAACAACGTTCAACTTTGACAAAACTTAAGCTTTTTATCAGCAATTAAGATCTTTACCCCAGCTTATACTCCCCCCCTCAGTTAAGAGTACCACCTTTAGGAATTCATGTGTTTTCATAATATATTTTCCTATCCTCTCAAAGAATAGTAAATTAATTAATAACACTTAACAAGGATACTGTGAACTGAGCGCATATACTGTATAGAAGTGTACATACCCGTCGTGCCCCCCAGAGCCATGGCTACAGACATCTGCGCAAGCACTTCTGGTGAGGATTTTGGTGCTCCTACTGCTGCTTCCTCCTAAATCTGACACCCCAATCATACCAAGGGCATTCCCAAATCCAGAAGTGTTCTGACTAGACAACCCTGCCAGCACTCCTGCATGGCACACAACTGAGCCGAAATACATCATCTGAAAAACAAAGAAAAAATTAACGCGTAATATTGCTGTACTTCAAGCTTTACTCTTTGTAAAGGAATATAAAGGCATTGAAAGGCTTTTAAAATCTCCAGAAGGACTGAAAACCAATAGTTTATCTTTAAAGATGAAAAACATTTCTTCTTTGTTTATTAATGCAAATGAATATCTATTTCTGATTATAAGACTTCTGCACATTCCTCCCTTCACATTTTCTGGTTTCTGTATTTCTTTATGACACCAATCCACCAAGCAACCATGAAACTAATTAGCAGCCCAGCAACTCAGTTCCAAGATCCATTGACATATATTTGAGTACGTTTTCAATTATCATCAACACCGACGTACTGTTTTCTAATATTAGTTTACAATGCCTCGATTACTGCCTTATTCTTTATTGTTTTCAGTCTTATTTCTTAATACTCTGTCCCAAGAGAAAAATACTTATCACATTATTTCAAGCTGAAAGATATTACACCTTTGCTAGATTTGCCCTGCACTGGAAAAATTCAAAACTGTTTTAGCCATTATATTCATTATGGGTAAGGGTAGTGTGTTTTATAAAGCTAAATACAAAGTTCTGATTCTCTCATAGTTTGATTTTAGATGTTTTGATATAAAAAAATACTCTGAAATTCCTACATGTCCTCATTTAGTAAACATGTGGTCTTCCTTCTGATATTTAAAGAGAACATGGTGACTTAATTTTAAATAATAAATTGTCTTTTAACCTGCGTCACTGAATGAGTTGAAAGTATGATCCAAAATAACATAGTCAGGAAAATCCATGATGCTCACATCATAACTAACAGACATTCAACAACGTTCTTAGAACATTCGGAAAGGCTAAAGACCATGTGTTGGCTGGTATCTTCAATAAATATTTATGGGCTTTTCAGAAGTTTAAGTCCAAAGGCTTAAGTTTGACAGAAGGGAAACTGTCATATAATGATATTAACAGTGCTAAGATAGAACAAGTTTATATATACTGTATCCTGAGGAGATTTGGCGTTAAACAGAAGAGCTGTATGACTGTATTGCTGTGGCTTGTACTATGGCCCGTGGAAAAGATGCAACATAACAAGAAACAAGAAGCAACATAAACTTCCCAGAACACATCAAGTACTCATTTGTAAGACAACTGGAAAAAAATATTGGCTTCAGTGATTTTACATCTTATCTTTAAGAAGCAACAGTGCAACGCATAATTTTGATCTAGTGTTCATCTAATTATTAACCTCGTCCTCACAATGAAACCGGCCAAAATCTAAGTGCAAGAATTACTCTTCTTTATTTGTATGCAGAATATAAACTGAAAATATCTGCTACTGCTTCCAGTTCAGTCTGAGCTCTCTCCGTCTTTGGCGCATTTATTACTTTTAAGATTTTATTGATCCATTCCTTTTGTGTATTATAGCACAGAGGGAAATGTTTTACTTTATTCTTTTAATACACATATGAGCTATTCCAGTATGGTAATACAGTATCATTTCAAAGAAGAGGGTTCCAATGTAAAACTAACTGTGAAACAACCGTTTGGAAAATAACCTTTGTTACTATGTATATTGACTGCCATGTGACCTTCTGATAAGTTCCAGGACATCCATCAGATTTCTCTCCAGTGATGGTATTGTTTAAAAAAAAACTTTAAAGAGTTAATGAAATCTGACACCTCATTTCTTCCAGATTTAGTGCCGAACACTTTTTGAGGATGTAGGAAGCCTTAAGGGCACATGAGAGAACTAGTTCAGGTCTGATTACTATCAGATTGTTTTTTCCCCAAAATACTTTTCTCTGTCTTTAGTAAAGATAATTGCCAATTAGATTCTACCTCTAATAAGAAATAGCTTAGTTTTAATAAGGTTTGAACAACACATGCATCTGGAGGTGCATTAAAAAATAGCAAATAAAAGTAAATAAGATATCTCTCCTGATGTACTTACACTCTAAACTAGATACAGATTGGTACTTCTGAAAATGAATTAAGTTCTTTGATGAATGTGTTCCTGCTCTGTAACTGACTGAATATTATGGAACTGGAAATGCAAAGCTGTTTTCTCTTGAATGAAACATAGCACAGTCAAAGGAATATGCTCAAATAAGGACAGTAGAAAACAAAAAGGCTATAAAATTGTTTCCCTGGCCCTAGGGATAACAGATTCCATGATCTAATGAAGAGGGATGGCAAATATTTGCCCATATAAGTGAACAGTTTTCCTAGAGGGCCTGATTCTGCACGTACCCATCATTCCTCGCTGCTTGTAGCATTAATATTTCAGGCAGAATCAGGCTCTTTGCTTGCTCATATGACTAGCTTTGCTAGCCAAGACCACCCTCCTAGTTTTGGATTACTTAACTATTGAACAGAAGAAAACTTAACATTGAGTAACCTGTTCAATGTTATGTCCAGTGGCATGGAGAGGTACCATACCCTCCTATAAACACTGCTTTAGGGAGAAGACAGAGATAATCATATTCTGGAGTAGGTCATTTGACCATATCCAGCATTCTGTGTAATAAACAAAGCACCTGTTCAGAAATGTAAGTTTGATCTGTAAGGATTAGCAAGCAAAAACTCCCATGAGTATGCTTTCTTTCTCTGCACACCCCTTCATGTTAAACCTTGTGTAACTGTCATTTTGTATTCTGCAGCTTATTCCAGTTGCAAATTCAGTTCCCATATGGCATCAGACTTTACCTTGTTTTCCTTTTAGTAGGAGCATTTTCAATTTTATTAACTATGTGCTCCTTTTAAATGGATTCCTTTTTCTCAGTCAGGCCTTCCTTATCCATCTTATTTCCTAAACTTCTAGCATAGGTATGGTACTATATATGGTATGTTTACTTAGGTTTTTTTATTTTCTACTTAAAAAGACATTGTGTTGACTGTTTATGCTATTTTTTAAAATTAATTCTATCAAATTCTACCTTTCTTTTTCCTTGAGAGTTAACATAATCTAGAATGAAGTTCTGTATCTAATTTATCTGCTTTTCCCTGTCTTGAGTTTTAAAAACTACCCTATAATCTTTTTAATAAGTGCCAATAGCCTTTCATCTTCCATTAGATAGAATCCACCCTTCTGTTTTAAGCTCTATTCCATAGGTTTCCTAGTTCCTAAAAAAAAAAATCTAAACACATCTTTCTTTCCTGTCAATGCAGGCTTTGTCTCTATATGTGGTTTTGGGGAGCATTCTAGAAAAATGTTAGTATGAAGGTTTTTGTCTTTAATGACTGAAAAATTTGAATTGTGTTGCTAGTATCTTTTTTCCACCTTTATCACATCACTGGTTGACCACAGATCACTACTCAGAACTCAGAAACTGGCTAGATAGCTTATGAGATCTGCTACATCTGCACCCACAGACAAATTACTATGAGGTTCTAATTAGCACAACAAACCCACTGATTGAAACAATTGATAAACAAATGCCCCAGCACAAGGTCCTGTACTCAGGTCAGGGCAACCCCTGGTATTAATACAGGTTAGGAAATAAAGGGATTGAGAGCAGCCCTGTGGAGAACGACTTGGGGGTACTGATAGATGAAAAGCTGGACATGAGCCAGCCATGTGCGCTTGCAGCCCAGAAAGCCAAATGTAGCCTGGGCTGCATAAAAAGAAGCATGGCCAGCAGGTCGAGGGAGGTGATTCTGCCCTTCTACTCTGCTCTGGTGAGATCCCACCCGGAGTACTGTGTCCAGTTCTAGAGTCCTCAGCACAGGAAAGACATGGACCTGTTGGAGCAGGTCCAGAGGAGGACCACAAAAATGATCGGAGGGATGGAACACCTCTCCCATGAGAAAAGGATGAGAGAGTTGGGGTTGTTCAGCCTGGAGAAGAGAAGGCTCCAGGGAGGCCTTATTGCAGTCTTTCAATACTTAAAGGAGGCTCATAAGAAAGATGGGGACAGACTTTTTAGCAGGGCCTGTAGCAATAGGACAAGGGGTAATGGTTTTAAACTAAAAGAGGGTAGGTTCAGACTAGATACAAGGAAGAAATTTTTTTACAATGAGGTTGGTGAAACACCAGAATAGGTTGCCCAGAGAGGTGGTAGATGCCCCATCCCTGGAAACATTCAAGGTCAGGTTGAACAGGACTCTGAGCAACCCCATCTAGTTGATGATGTCCCTGCTCATTGCAAGGGGATTGGACTAGATGACCTTTAAAGGTCCCTTCCAACCCAAACCATTCTATAAATCTAAGACAGGTTTCCAGCAGGAAACCCTCTTTGTGGAGGGGTAGTCTCAGTGCAAGTGTGATCAGACTAGAATATGAAAGTATGTTTTGACTGTGGCTATTTACAATGAGCCCTCTGAATCAATTATCTTCATCTATCCCTCTCCACTGTATGCATCTGTGCAAACATTTTTGTTACAGGTTTGCTTCTGACATGAAGTTGCTGACACAGATACTTTTGTAATCCGCAGTTTTCCACACCTGAGTACTCAATCTCATGGACCAGAGGTCCATAATTATTTGTCACCTCTTTCACAGAACCGGTGAGCATGAAGAGATTTCAGGGGCTGTCCTAGCAGTTTAATACTTTAAAAAAATCAGATTATTGATTTTGACACCCTATTAGTAATATAGAAACCTAACATTAGACATACTGAACATCAGAGATAGGTATGCTATATGAAAAAAGTAGTCAATTATCCTAGAAAATGCTTTTTCAGAGCAAAGGTCTTAAATAGTGACAACTGACTTCTACTACCAAAACAATTAGACTAGTCACACAAAACTGTACATAAGCAGTTGTATTAAGAGCAGGTTCTTCTGTCTCAAGTTCTATAAAAAATTAAATTGGAATTAAAATGCTTCTAAAGCCAACTGAGGTACACTTGCATTCAGCTTTGCTTAGAATAGAATCCAATTTTTAAATACTTTTTCCATCATAAATGGAAGTTTAAAGCTGAAAACATCAGGAAAAGTCTGCTCTGCAAAATGCTCTACTCCAAGAAATTGGCAGTTGACTCAGTAAGGATGCTGCTCAGATTGTAGATTCACACATGCAGCTTTGTACTTCTATATCATGGCAAATGCACGCAGTATCAATTGGGCAAAGTAACCTAGCTACCTCTGTATCAATGATCTTTGGAAAATTTAACCTAGTATTTTCATCAACTGAAGAAACATTGTCCTTTTTTGGAGACATCTTCCTTTTTGGACAAGACCATGCAGAAAGAAGCTGGTCCTACATAGATGAAAAAGCAAAGGGTATAGACGCACATACCTGAGGTGACATCAAAGTTTTCTCATCACATCTTCTCACTATTCCCATTAATTCTGTTAAAAATTTTCTTTTCTGGTCATCTAATTGCTCACAGAAATATGTATATTTACTGTAGAGACAACGGGTATAAACATAAAGCCAATGCTTATATTGGCATTCCTATATTTACAAGCAATGATTATTATATAATCCTTTGGTTGCCAGTAAAATTTCTGTGCATGAATATGCATCATGGATCTAAGTAAAGATGGAAATGGCATTGTTTAGTGTCTGGAGTAAAAGTTTTGAGGCAGGAACTCATAAATTCTAATCTCATTTGTAATTCACTTTGGGTAAGTCATTAACCTTGTTTTAACTTCCTGTAGGTCCCTCCTAATGAAACTGAACTCAAATCTGTCATAATGAAGCATACAAGAGAAGAGAGCAGCAGACAGCACGTTTAGCAATAATAAATACAATTTCTGGTATGAGAGGCAAATGGAGGCCAGGTGTGACTCCCTGGGTAGTGTGATAACCACTATTCCAAGCAAGAATAAATCTGGTCACCATTTGAGTAAAAGAAGGATTAGGAGAAACAGCACCAGTCCTAAAATACCTGCCAAACCTATAAAGAAGAAAGTACACACTCAGAAGAATAAAAAAACACTTTTCTTTATTAATCATAAAATAAAAACAGGCATAGAACCCAAAGCCTACTTCCACTGAAGTTGTGTCACTGACACCCATGGCAGCAGAAAGCATTTCCTGCACATGTTTTTACATGCGTAACTTGTATACATTATTTTTGCCAGAAAACTAATTTTGGAATAATAGAATCTTTGTCAACTTGAGGATGAAGTGGGGACCCCCGGATCCGGCAGATGCATATGGGACTGCTAAACTAAATTGCTTAAATAAAAAAAAATTTCCACTTGGGCAAATATGGAGAAATAGTTCATCAAAAAAACCCAAAATTAAAGTAGTCAAATTCCCCAGTGACTTCGCACAACCTTTACTGCTTTGGTAGAAATACAAACCACAGTGCAGCATCTGAACATTGTTAAAAGATGCAGACCACACAAGGAGTTCAACAATACTTCCATGGGAGAAAATATTATTGCTCCCAGGACTAGTCTCTTTGAGCATATGTGTTGGTGGTTTAAGGAAGTGTTTTTCCCTCTTTAGGAAAAGACTAGATCATTTCATTAATCCAAGATAATGATATTTTACTTGGAGACATATTTTGTCATCACTTGCACAATGTTTTGTTAAATATACCCAAGTAAGCTCTGAGCAAATCAATGGTACAGCATGAATGTCTCCAAGACAAAGCCCAACGTAGAAAGATATCACAATCTCACTCTTGGACATCACAGGAGTTTAATTTTCAGTTGGATTATCATTTTAGAAAGTTTTTGATAAAAACTTTAAAACTTTGTATACAAATTGCCCAACATTAATCAAAGAAAAGAGATCTTCAAAGAAGGATAATAGTTTGGACAAAACATTTTAAGTCAGTGACCCTGGGAGGAGGCAGTAAGGAAGGTCTTTCAGATGCTGTACAAAGCTTGGTTATGGAATGGTTCACTAAATGAAACAGACTTCCTTCTCTTTTTCTTCCTTTAAAATCAACTTTCTGTACCACCAAAAATTGCTTTCCTTGAACTAATAGATATTTCTGCTGTTACTCGTTTACCTTGAACAGGACCTTTGAAGGTAGTGAAGCTTTGAAAAGGTGTGCTATATGTATCCTCTTCTACTATCATTTGCATTATTCTTTTTTCATTCTATCATTATTTTTAAAGGCAGTTAATGCAAAGAGCATAACAATCTCGTTTGAGGAAAATATTATTCAACATAATCAAAACCTTGCTATATGATTCATTTTCCATTTCATACATATATTTCAACACAGATAATGACATCTGGAGTTATACAGTATATACAGGCCCTGATCCAAAAGCTTTTGAGAACAGTCTATGTTAATTTCAAGTGGCCCTGAATTGGGTCCCTAACCTATACCATATTGGCTCTTTATTTCATAGATAATTAATATCAGAAGATGTTTCTTGGTAACAAAAGGTATACAAGGATTCAGCAAGGATCCTGAAAAGTTAAAATTTTAGCCTTTTGTTCAATTGGAAAGCAACATATGTTAGCAACCCCGACTTACCACTGCCTGCTGCTTTTCAATATTAATCCACACTGCCTTCAGTAGCTCATTTTATTTTAACATAATTACTCCTAGCATGACTCATCATTTAAATGCCAAACTGGCAACAAGAAATATAGATAAATTAATTCCCTTGTACCTTTTATATACATTCCAGCTATGGTCATCATTTTCCTAGATTGTAAGAGTATGGCTCTTCCTGTTCTTATGCTTTTTTTTTAAAAATACAAATGGACACTGCTCTTGGGAAAGGTTATTGAAATAACACTTCACACCTTGTTGCAGAACAAAACCATCACATTATGATTAATTCCTATTGTATCTCTCCTTTCGTTATATTATGGGGTGACCCTTCAGGCAAAGTTCTGTTATGGTCACTCATTTGTCCTTCTGTAATTAGTGGGATTACTCACACGAGTAAATAGAATGGGATTTGGCCTTTATCTTACACTGATTACGATAACCCTTGATCTGTAAAATAGCACCGACCATTGAATTCAGTCAGTTGTAAAAACCATCTTTGTGTTCTTACTGCACCAAATTTGGCCTGATATAGTTCAAATGTAATACACCTGACACTGGAGGGGAAAAAAAAAACCAAACAAAAAAACCCACACACACGCCCAGAAAACAATCATTAAACAAGAAAACCTACCTAAATCCTAGACTACATTCCTTAAAAGCTGAACATGAATATGCTTCTCTTTACACTTTCTTAGCCAAACAGTAATGCCAGTCTGCCAGTATTTAAGTGTTTAGCATGACTGTACTTTGGTTTAATGCTACCTGCAGGCAAATATGGATTCCTATCAATCTTCAACTCACCATGACTACAGAAATTAAGCCTTCCTCTTCACTATATCCAAAATAAACTTAACTGAAAAAGAATCAGTCTATCTCAAGAAACATCTTGCGTACAGAAAATTGCAGCCAATATACAAGTAATATCAGTTTTCGCAGATGTTAAGACTGCCTCCTGTTTTAACTGTATATCTAGTTCCTTTTCTCCTCCCAGAATAAGGGGCCAAAGGATGTAGGAAGGTATGAGGGCTACTGCTATTGCAACAGAGGCTACGCTGGATATAGCCTAATGATGTCACATCAGGGTTGAAATACGTCTCATGTTCTGAGACTAAACCCCTGCTTGTTTCAATAGAAAACCACTGTATCTTTATCAGCAACAATGCTCTACCTCTCCTGGCCTTGGCACAAAGATGTAGTAAGTGTCATCAAACCATTTGGCCTTTGAAGTACTTGCACTACTTGAAGTCCTTTTGAGTATCGCACACAGCTCACCTACTCCTACTTGTCAGCACCTTTTTTCAATACATACTGATTTGACTCCATAAACTATCTCACACTTGAAGTCATATTACTTAAAGCACAGCTCAGTAGCTCAGGAGACAGACCGATTCTCAGTAACACATTCTTTACAAACACAAGTTTAAAGTACAACAGTAAATTTACAGTATCAAAATTTTTATAAATCTCTTTTTGCCCCATATTTTAGGTCTTGAAACATGCAAGAAATTCCCTTGACTACATTGTCATGTAGGCATTGAATGATAATTTTTCCCTGGAATGACTAAACTCACTAACAAAATCACTGCTTTCATACAATACATTTTATATGTTTTTACCAAAAATGTTTAAGTGGTGTTGAAACTCACCTTCATTACCAAAATTCCTCTAATGACATGATCAATAGCCCCATAATCTAAATTGTCTTTTTGTTCAAAGCAAAAATACTCTTTCTTCGGAGAAATGGCTTTAATAATTTCAAGATGTTATTGGAATAAAGGCTACTGGCTTGAGTAGCCATTCTACTTGGCAAGTCCTTGTAACCAGTGTTCACCACACCCTGATGAGAAAGAAAAATAAATAGTTGTCAAAGCTTTCATGTATTGGAAACTTTTCACATGTTCTCCACAGATCTGATGCCTGTTTTATACACGCTAGTAAATCAAATTTGCATATTACTGCAGACATGAGTTACCAAATCTTTCTTTTACAAGTTAAGGATTCTGTTTAAAATGAATAGCTTACTCTGATGCATGACCAAAGTCAGCCAGCAGTTTTGTCAGGAAGCCAGAGACTAAATGAGCTGGGAGGCCAGTCAGGGAACTGGTTACAAAACCATATGGTGCTTATTTTTAAGAATAAGAAATCAACTACTTCAAATTCAAAAACACCTCATGTTTGTCTGATAGGAATCACATTGCACAATGTGTTTCACAGATTAATTGCACTCCAGTCAATCCCAAGGAAGAAGATAGATACACCTTCAAAACTTAAATTCTTTGTAAGCACATCTGGATTAAGATCGTGTTTCTTTAACATCCCTTCATATTATTATGAATGCAGAACATTCAAAGAAACCACAAAAGAATTCTAATGCCATGCTCTGAAAACAACTTATATTGAATTCTGATCTCAAACACTGTACCCTAAATTATTGTTTCTTTCTTTCATTGCATCATTCCAGGATAGCCATCTAGACATTGCAGTTGCCAGTTCATCCCATATGCAGCCACATGTTAGCTTCCTTACACATCCTGGAGTAACTCATGACATGATAGTCAAGTATGGCAGCCACAGAAAAATTCAATATAAGGTAAAATTGAAGTACTTTTAGCTGGACTGTTCTCTTCACCTAGCTTTCCAGAACAGGCCAATACATGTATTTACTACCTGGAGGACAGTGAAAGCTGCAGGTATTCTCCTATTGCTTTATAGTCCACTTCCCAAGTTGGTTCCTGATGAGAGACTTCCTCCTCAGGTAAATTCCCACATACTGAAATTAGAGCATTCTTAATTGCTTCAAATAATGGAAAACAAATGGCAGTACTAGAAAGAGGGGGGAAAATCAGCATTATAGTTATCGCTGAAGAGTAAGGTAGAGAATAGTAGGTGCATAGAGGATTTTTCTCATGCACAATAGTATTTGAAGTGTTTTCACACTACAGGACTCTCACAACTTGGATAGGTTTTTCACTATGTGAGCTGGGCATTTAAATTAATAGATTGAACAAACCTTTGAGCCCCACAGCATACATGCAGGCCTTCTGTGTGCCTAAAGCCCACCGCTAACCAACACAAACATAGTGCAACATGGGACATGCTGTCTAGGTAGCCCACATGTGGAGGAGAGGCAACCAATATCCAAACTGTTTATTATGTGTGACATTAGATCAGCTCAGGCACATACAACCTGACCCAGAACAAAATACTTGGAAATGGTTCAATAACAGGAGTATTTAAATTTGCGAGATCTACATAAAATTAAATATTTCAATTCAAGTTTTCAACAGAAAATTAGCAGAAATATTTCTTCTCCCCAGAGAAAAAGGCATAACTGGACTTTTCCCGTTAAGAGAAGATTATGATGGCAAATTTCTTCTCAGCTCTGCTAAATGTAGAGTTGGGAATTATGCAAACTTGACTATCATTAAGCAGGCCCCAACATTACAAATTTAGAATAGTTTTGACAAGCAATTTAGCACATAGCTGGAGATACAAAAAAAAAATCAAGAGACAAAGCTAGGCCCTCCTAGAACATCATCAGTGTAGGCCAGCAAGTCTATGAACAGTTGATATCATCAGTTTTAGGATGTTTGTCATTCTTCAAGTTTTAACTGCTAGGACTAGGTCATTACAGAAAAATAATCTTCCATTCAAAAAGACAAATATCCTTGTAACTAAAGAAATAAGTTGGAAATGTGACCCCTGAAGAGATAATGAAAGAAAAAGTTTAAGATTGATTACATCTTCACATATTTTGAAAACAGTCTCCCATCATCTTAGGTATATCACCGCTTAGGACTGCGCTGTTCTGAAAAAACAAACCCACTGGTACAACTTTAACTGTTTAGACAATACTCTAACATATGCTCTGGCAGCAGACAAATAACTACACATTTATATCATCTTACCATTATACACATTATACCTTTTTTTTCCAGATCACACCTGAACCTAGTCTTTGTCTAAAAATATTAATCTTCTGAATGGTAATCTATTAAAATCTATAATTCATATTGTAAAATAGTGACACAGCACTTTTCTAATATTGAAATTAAACAAATCTAAGTTGATTTTTCTCTTTTTCTATATTTGGAATTGGACACTCAAAATTCTTGTTAATAAAGCTGTAGGGATGAATTTAAGGGTATTTATGGATATCATTGTTAAAAATGATGTTAACATGCTTATAAAAGTCACTACGCATAAAACATTCAAAGATGGAATGGCGTCTGGATAATATTCCAATTTGTGGTTTCATTACTTATGAAAGACTCTGCTTTATTACCCCACAACACATTGGTAAGAATTCCATGGCAGACTTACAGTGGCTTCAAGGAAAGACAGTCTTTATTACTATAACATCTATTACTTTTTCATTTGTTAGAGCAACACTGACATTATTTGTATTTTACCTGCACATCGGTTATTTCTACATGCTGATGTATAACCTACACACCTTACAAATGTAAAGTTCTGCAGGATGAGTCATTTCTACTTTACCTCCAGCCTCAGCTCCATAATTACTGATCATTCTTTTATTGACTCCATCATACTCTTAGTGATTAGATTTGGAGCTTTCTTCCCCAATTTCATGTTTAAGAAAGCAAACCAAAGTAGTTTAATAATTCTTACTAGAAATAAAGAGGGTAAAGATGGAGATATGTAATACACATCGGTGCTTTCAGAAGTAAATACAAAATACTAATCACATTGAGTCTGAATTGAAAATTACTAGAAAACCATTAGGAAAGAAGGAAATACTCTAAACCATTGAATAAAAACAAAACAAAACCTAATCATGAAGCCTTTACTCTTTAATAGGTTTTGCTACATATCTAGATACACATATATTTCACTAAGCATGTTATACTAATAGGGACATAAGTTTAGGCTCTGCAATAGTTATAAGCAGTATCTTACCTGGAATAAGAGCTGTACTAATATCAATATCCACTTCTTTACGTTGTTTGGCAAATAATACTAGGTTTGCTTCAATATATTCTTGGGACATTTCTTTTGCATAGCCCCCAACATCCTTTCCTATTTCAGCAGTTATCTCCTTCTAGAGATTCTGTTCCAAGGAATTTAAGCTGTTCCAGTGCCAGAGGTCCAAGCAAAAATAACGCAGACAACAGATGGAAGATTTTTTTCCCCTATTTTTATAAAAACAATCATTGCTGTGTTAACAGAGGCAAGACAACAGTAGTTAACAGACTCTCTAATCGTAACTACATCTGTTAAAAGAAAAGGGACAAGAGTCAACTTTTAATAAGCGCCAGGCAAATCAGGCTGTGCCAACTTATCAGCTTTACCTCAGCAGCTTCTAAACTTTATTTCAAACAAAAATTTCAAAAATAAACCAATCACTAAAATTAGTTTCATACTATGAAATTACTTACCTGGATGTTTATTTTACTGAAGAAGAAGCTGAAGTTAGTTTGTCCAAACTAAAAAAAAAAGCTGGTTTTGCTAAGTAGTCACTGCTCAGAGTCTGTGCCTAACACACATTTAAGCGTATGATTTAATAACTTCATTAGAAAAAACCTACCTTCCTTCTGAAGTAAGGAGAGTTGCTGTTCCCTTGGATAAACCACTTACGATAAGTTCTGCAGCAATTAAATGGCACATTTTCTCTGTTGTGGATTAAAGTATATTACAATATACATGGATTGCTAAAGAGCTTTTGTAGTGCTTTCATTTTTTGCCATAGATACTGCGGTAGTTAGTCCGTAATAATTCTATTATATTGATTAGCGATGTATGTTTAGAACTGCAGTACTACTCATCACTGCTACAATAACAAGGTCCCAACTCAATCTCATACATGCAGAGGAACAGCTGTTCTTGTGCAGATTCCCGTTTTATTTTCATGGGGGCCAGGTGAACAGTCCCCAGACTTCAATATAGAATCAGAGCCCAATCACATCTACATAACTGTCTCAATAAAATGAGAAAAAAAAAAGGGCATTTCCTAACTACAATTAAATAGATTCACAAAGGATGTGAGAGGAACCACGGAAGTTCAGTTGCTTGGGACACAAACTTGACTATTCAAATAAAAAGGGACTGTAGTTAATGGATTACACTGGCAGAGAAATGGACTACTGTTATAACAAGGTTTTCTATCCAAAATTATGATTTGTTTTCCAGTTTTTGAAAGTTTGAATATGAAGCAATTTGACTGGCAGGAATACAGCATCTATAGCAGAATGCCAGCTAGAAACCTGGGGAGGAATAACACCATGTACAGGCTTGGGACCAATAACTGGAAAGCAGCTTTGTGGAAGAAGACCTGGGGTCTTCACGCACATCACATTGGCCATGAACCAGCAATGTGCCCTTGTGGCAAAGAAGGCCACCAGCATCCTGAACATAACTTGCAGTATTAACACATGAGCGCACAATTGTTTACCCGTGAACACCCAATTATTACATGCATGAGTACCTAATCAGCTCATGTATGAGCCCTGTAGTGGGCATAAATTGCAAGGTTTGGTGGCAGGGGCTGCAGAGTTGACCTGAGCAGGAGAAGGCCATGAACTGCCCTGTGCCATCCAGTTCCAGCTGGCTCTGAAACCCATGTAAACACCCACACACACACCAAAAGCTGCCAGAGCAGCACATGGCACCCCTGCTCACGCATGTGAGCAGTAGCTGCTAGGGTAGGAGATGTGAAGAGATATATATAACCAGGCTCACTGGAGAGGAGCCGAGGGGTGGCAGGCCAAGGTCAGGGATGAAATCGATAGCCCGGCTCAAGTACGTCTACGCCAATGCACGCAGCATGGGCAACAAACAGGAGGAGCTGGAAGCCATGGTGCGGCAGGATGGCCACGACTTAGTCGCCATCACGGAGACGTGGTGGGACGACTCGCACGACTGGAGTGCTGCAATGGAGGGCTACAAGCTCTTCAGAAGGGATAGGCAAGGAAGGAGAGGCGGTGGGGTGGCCCTGTATGTTAGGGAGTGTTTTGACTGCACAGAGCTCAATAGTTGTGACGACAAAGTGGAGTGCTTGTGGGTAAGGATGAGGGGGAAGGCCAACGAGGCGGACATCCTGCTGGGAGTCTGTTATAGACCACCCAACCAGGACAAAGAAGCATTCTACAAGTGGCTGGCAGAAGTCTCTCAGTCGCTGGCCCTTGTTCTCGTGGGGGACTTCAACCTGCCGGACGTCTGCTGGAAAGACAACACGGCAGAGAGGAAGCAGTCTAGGAGGTTCCTGGAGAGTGTGGAGGATAACTTCCTGACGCAGCTGGTGAGCGAGCCTACCAGGGGAGGTGCCTCGCTTGACCTGCTGTTTACGAATAGAGAGGGACTGGTGGGAGATGTGGTGGTCGGAGGCCGTCTTGGGCTTAGCGACCATGACATGGTAGAGTTCTCGATTCTAGGTGAAGTTAAGAGGCGGGGCAGCAAAACCACCACCATGGACTTCCGGAGGGCAGACTTTGGCCTGTTCAGGACGCTGGTAGAGAGAGTCCCTTGGGAGGCGGTCCTGAAGGGCAAAGGGGTCCAGGAAGGCTGGGCACTCTTCAAGAGGGAGGTCTTAAAGGCGCAGGCGCAGGCTGTCCCCGTGTGCCGTAAGACGAACCGGCGGGGAAGACGACCGGCCTGGCTGAACAGGGAGCTCTTGCTGCGGCTCAGGAAAAAAAGGAGAGTCTACCACGCTTGGAAGAAGGGGCAGGCTACTCAAGAAGAGTACAGGGAGCTCGTTAGGTCATGTAGAGAGGAAATCAGGAAGGCAAAAGCCCAGCTAGAGCTCAATCTGGCCACTGCTGTACGAGATAATAAAAAATGTTTCTACAAGTACATTAACAGCAAAAAGAGAGCCAGGGAGAGTCTCCCTCCTCTGGTGGATGCCGGGGGGAACATTGTCACCAAGGACAATGAAAAGGCTGAGGTACTTAATGCCTTCTTTGCCTCAGTCTTTAATAGTCAGACCAGTTATCCCCAGGGTATTCAGCCCCCTGAGGGGGAAGACAGGAACCGTGAGCAGAATAAACCCCCCACAGCCCAGGAGGAAGCGGTCAGCAACCTGCTGCGCCACCTGGATGCTCACAAGTCTATGGGGCCGGATGGGATCCACCCAAGAGTGCTGAGGGAGCTGGCGGAGGAGCTTGCCAAGCCACTCTCCATCATTTATCAGCAGTCCTGGTCAACGGGGGAGGTCCCGGATGACTGGAAGCTAGCCAATGTGACGCCCATCTACAAGAAGGGCTGGAAGGAGGAGCCGGGGAACTACAGGCCAGTCAGCCTGACCTCGGTGCCCGGGAAGATCATGGAGCGGCTCATCTTTGGACATCAGGAAGAATTTCTTTACCGAAAGAGTGGTTAGGCATTGGAACAGGCTGCCCAGAGAGGTGGTGGAGTTGTCAACCCTGGAGGCGTTCAAAAAAGGTATGGATGTGGCACTCCAGGGCCTAGTTTAGGAGTCATGGTGGTGTTAGTTGATGGTTGGACTTGATGATCTTAGAGGTCTTTTCCAACCTCTATGATTCTATGAGTAAAGACACATGGAGTGCTAAGGAGACAAGCACCTGGTGAGACACTCTCGGAAGCAGGCTTTCCATACCAAAGGGAATTCCATACCTGAGGGATTGCAGCCCAGGGATGACCCACACTGGGGCAGGGGCAGCCGTGAAGCATGGGTCAGAATAGTTGCACACAGCCCCATACTCAAAGGAATTGGGATGGACTGAGTGTAACATGTAGGGAAAATGAGGAAAGTTGAGACTAGGAAGAAGAGAAGAAGATTATGTTTGGCTTAAGGTGGGCCTAGAAAGTAGGCAAGAAGCATATTTAAGTTTTTTTAAAATTATGTTCTCTTTTTCTGAATGCTCAAATCAGTAATTTTAAGTTTGTGTTAATTAGCAATACATTAAGTGAAAAATTCTGCAAGTTAAGACTCTTTTGCCTGTGACACAGAGAAACCTGGTGGATTGTTTTCAAAGAACATCCTTCAGTACAAAGGAGAGCAGAACTTTGACCAGAATATTTTATAAAGTGTTAAGTAGTGTTCTAGATTCTAAGCCATATTTTCTTACTCTACCTGGTATCAAATCCCCTGACAGTAACTCCCCATTACTTTGGCAGCTCCTGCTGCAGCCAGCCCAGCAACGCCACCACCAATTATCACCATCTAGAGAGATCAAACAGATAGTGAAGTGCATTCTACATTCACTTATTCCATCACATGCTGTGTCCACAGTATGCCTTATCTTCAAAAGCACTTGAACTTTAAAGAGCGTCAGAGGCTAAAACCTGTAAGTACTTCAGGGAAGTAAAAAAAAAAAGTCTTATCTCAACAATGCAACATAGTTAAACAGCTGCTTTTGGCTATAATAGCAGGTGGTCATCTGTACAAAAGGTGCCACATATAGAAAATAAGATAGAAATAAGTTTGAAAAACATTAAGTTAAACAAAACATGACTAGGGCCACTTTCTGTTCCACAGGACATAGATCTTAACTCAAACTGTGATAACAAAGGATGCTAACCCTATTTGTCCAGCTACGCAAACATTTCCCTGTACTATAGCTCTTCTCTGATATGAATTCTGACAGGTATACTGAAATGGATATCAGAAGGCAGAGTTCAGTCTCAGAATGAAAAAATAAACTGTTTTAAGATCCTTTAAAAAAAACAGTGAGTGTCCTTCTAAGGTATGATGTGATTTAAGGTGTTTTTACACTTAAAATAATTGCAATCAATCAAGCATTTGCCAAAAAAAAAAGAAAAACCCAAGGCAGAACTAAAGCATACATAATACATTCACCTACAAACTTCAGTTGCTCTTGGCTGTACTGCATTAAGGCAGGTGAGAACAGAGAGTCCTTCATGTTAGTGTCCTGCCAAGCAGAAGCAGATCTAATGCAACATCCTTTTTGGGACCATCCTGTGAACAATCCTATCCTGACCCTCTGGGGAAGTCTTAAAAGGTTCTGATCAAGAAAATTCTGCATTCAGAAATGCTCAAATGCAGTTAAATCAACTTTTACAGGATGGCTCAAATGTCTAAAGACAGTACCATCCAGCAAACCCAAATAAAACCATAAGAAATCAAACACTATTAGTTATGTCTTAGAAGGGTCACGTGGGAGAGCTGAACTGCCTTGTTACACTAGTAGTCTAGCTTTCCAATGCAAAATTTCACTCTATAAATATCAGTTATAGCAACTGCACCGTCACAGGAGAAACTTGTCCTGCTGCCATCGTCTGACCAGTAAAATCCCTGCCAAAAGGATTAGATACCAGCACTACTCATTTCTACCTATAACATGTAAACAGATAACATTGTAGATAGGTAGCGACACCCTCAGGTGAGAAAACATTCAAGTATCCACGCCAAAATTATGCCATGAAATATCACACTCCCTGGCGTTCAGATGTCAGTATACAAATTACAGAAGCAGAGCCCAAACCTCTTGAGACAAATCAATTATCTAATTAATAGAAGCCTCATTACAACAATAGCATAATGGACATCTTAAAGCACTAAATCTTGAAACAATATATTCAAACATCATTCCGATTTATACCAGTGTCTTGAAAATTAAATGTTTGATGGAGGACAAATGCTGGGAAAAGAATGCATACCAAAGGTGGTGACTCATAGCATAGTGTTTCTCGCAACTGCAGTATTTGAATTATTTAATTCTGTGCGTCAGCTGACATGCCTATACTTGAGTGTCATCCCACTTGCACAGAATGTGGACAGTGCACAGGGCTGCTCATAAGTATACCAGGAATTTACAGCATAGATTCCCTTGCTAAAGTAACAAGTTGATGATTATATAAGCTTTACATGAACAGAAAAATAGGGCAAACCTTTCGGTTACCTTCAAAGGAAAGTATGTTTGAAACAGAAGCTGCATTCATAGAACACTGCTTAAGCATTCCCGTACATTTTCTCTCTCCCAATAAGCTATTGCTCAAAAATCTTTTCACTTTATTGTTCTTTGTTCAGAGAAAAGGGGGTGGCCCAGAAAATGTTCACTAAAATGCTGTCTTGTATCAACATTTTGTAGCTATATGGACCACACTAAAATAAAGAATATATCTTTGTTACAGCAAGCTTTGTTAGCAACAACTAATACTTGTGGAGTTTTTGGTTGGTGGGTTTGTTTTGGTTTGTTTGGGGGTTTTGGGGTTTGGTTTTTTTTTTTACTTATTGGGAAATTAAGGAAAGGATCACTGATTTCTTCAAAAGTGCTGCAGATATGTCATAATTTGAAGGGGGTTGCTGTTGTTTTGGGCTTGTATTGTTAAAGAAAGATTTTCAGGCCAGTTAACTATGGGTTTGAGTGCTTTATAGTATTTGTCCAAAAAGATCAAGCAACTTCAAGAATTTGCTTAGAAAAAAATTAACACTTGGAAAACTTTTTCCATCTTTATAGTTTTCTTACTTAAAACCTTTTTGTCCTTCTTTCAAAGTTTAAAATAAAACTAAGCTGGGCATGGAATAAAGTCATCTTTATCCTAAAAGGGTAACAGATATAAAACCAGTTTAACATCAGTGAGCTAAACGCTAAAGCAGGGTACATCCAGTGCAACTCCCCTGATTCCTCAGACACAGGTGGCAGAGAAGTTGGTCCATTGTCAGTACTGCAGGGTAAGATAGGCAGTCTTTCTGAGAATTGCTATACAACTCTACAAAATCAGTATTTTGTAGCTAACACAGCGAGTGATAACATTTCCTACTGAAGTTAATGGCAAAATTTCTACTGGCTTCACTGAAGTGAAATTTCACCCAGTAGAAGGAAATGAAAGACTGGCAAAAATGAGAATTGCTAATACCCAAGCTGAGCCAGGGCAAGACAGTCACTGTATACACATGCTTTCTGTATTAGTCGAAAAACTGTTTTTCTTCTGTGGGTACCATCTGTTTCATTGTCATAGTCATACAATCCTGAGGTGGTAATTTATTTTGGTCTACATGCAAATAGAAGGATAAATGTTAAAAACAAATACTTTAAGAGACATTGGTATTAAAAAAAAAAATCAACATTTAAGGCCCTGTGTTAGAACATTGGAGGGAAATCAGAGTTTGACAGTAGGTTAATTAGATTTAAATAGCTTCAGAGAGAGAATGTGCAGCAGGAAAATACCATTCATCTTTGTAGCCAGATTGCTTAAGTTTACCAGAGCTGTCATGAAGACCTTTCAGAGACTCATTTCATTATTTTGTTTATGGTTAAAGAGAAACAATATTGACTGCTGACATTATCATGGCTTGTAATTTTTCCCCCCTTAATTTCACTATGTCTGATTACATGAAGAGTGATTTGTTTAGCTTCATCTCCTTCTGCAACAAAAGGGAAAAATACCCCTTTTAATAAGATAAGAAGATGCAACTGAAGGGCCCAATCTAAGTCACGAGGTCCAGCCTCCTTCAGTTGCAAACACCACACAAAATCCCCATCACAAACATAATTTGGCTTTGGAAATAGGTAAGTAGGAAATGTTTCCTATTAAAGGTAATTGGAAGTGTCATAGTCATCATTTCCTTACAGAGACACAAATGAAGGAGCAAATCTACTGAACCAAACTGTTATGCTGTAGATTAAAGCCTTTCTTCATATCTGATCCAATTCAAACCTTACTGAAGTCAGATGAAAAACTGCACCAAGTTGGAAAGAAAAGCATACCATTTTTTTTTTCCACAGGTAGAGGACAAGGTCTTGTTTGATGTCCCTAGAGATGTGGGAAGGCTATATACATGTATTCATCACAAGAGAGCCTGTCATTTAGGTTATCATTTGCATCAGACAGATGCATCAGACATCTATTAGATGTCCAGAAGTTTTACTTCATTCTTCAGCCCAGATGTGATACAGTTAAAGGATTTTTCTAGCTCTCCAATACTGTTACTCCTGACAGCACTGAACTAACATCACTTTCCTCTGGGGGAAAAAAAAAATTGCTAATCCCCACTTGCTGTCAGCTGTCCCAGCTTTTCTTCATCAACACACCTTACTGCTCACCAACTTCTCACCTTGCTTTTTTCATTCTCAAATAAGAACAGAAAGTGAAAAGATAATTTCTGGCTTGTATAATATGCTTCAGTTTAGTCTGACTACAAAAGTCTGATTTGAAAACACCAGGGAATGAAAATGCCACAAAGCTCCCCAAATACCAGCATGTATAAGTTTTTAGTTCTCTCTTTTCCTTCTTTAATAATCGTTACTGAATCCTATTCTGTGGATTCTTTGCTACTGAGACAGTAACAGGGCTGTAAGCTTACCCTTTTCCTAGGCTATAGTGTTTGTTAATGGATAGTTTACTCATCTCCAACTACCTCAGTTTGGATAGCCAGACACTAATTCAGATCATACTGAAATTAACTGCTTAATTCTGCACAGTTTTGTTCATTAGCCACTTCTTTGTGTTTTCTCTCAAAGACATAAAAGACCCTGATAATTTATATTTTGCAATTAAGAATAATAAAAAAGTTTTTGTCCGAGGGGTCTGGAAGGACTAAACCAGTAGCAGAATCCCCCCTTTTCTTTTAATCATCAACAGCTGTTTCTCACTTTAGCTTTCACTTGCTCCCACCATACTGATCAGTTAACTCATCCTAGACATGCTCACTGCCAGAAGGGAAGACATGGAGAAATTTGAACACTGGTATTTTATAAGATATTTAATAGGTGTACTAAAAGGTCCATAAACTGCATGGATTCAGAAGGTATGGAAATAAGAAATACTAGGAGATGGACCTCTCTACTGGGTCAGTCTTATTCCAAGAGGGAAAAATTTCTGGTAGATGATTTTCTGAAAGCATGGAGGGCCAAACCAGGTAGGATACATAATAAAGCAACCTCTTCCATTCACCTGCAAGTAAACAGGGGTCACAAAACAACTGCTTTGCATCATTGTGCTGAGCCTGCCAACAAGAGTCAGGGTTGGTACTTGCACAAAGGTGTCACTGTCACCATCTATCTAGAGCTAGTTCCATCAGAACTAGAGTGAGGTTTCTCGTTGGGATGATGTGAGAAACCTTGACATCAGAAAATTTAACACAAGATATTAACCCTGTCTTTTCTTAGCTGCTGCATTCTTAAAACAGCTTCCCAATACAGTTCTAGCTCCCTCAGTGTACAATGTGAGGCTGAGGATCAAGAGAAACGCTGGCAACTGAACTTCATTGGAAACCAGTGGTGACAGCACTGGGACAGTAAAGTGGGAAATAGGAGAATATGGTGAAGAGGATTGAATTTCTCTTAGCTCCTTTGTCCTTGGCAAATCTAAGCCTGCATATACATGGCACAGAGCATAAACATGCACATCATGACACAGTTATAATGGAATTGAGTCAGGGATTGGGTGAAAGCTGATGTGACCTCAAGCACTTACAGGGCACTCCAAGGAGTAACAGCATGAGAATACAGGTATCAGAGAGAGTGAACCAGTTCTCCCCCTTCAATAGCAGCTTAGTGTTCACCTCTAATGGGGGAAAGAAGGGAGGACAAATTGCTGCTCTGCAGGCTACAGTAAGTGCAGTCTTTTTGCTAAACAGTTCTCCTATAAAGCAACATGAGATCTTGGTTTGAATGGTTGTTCAGATTTAAGGAAAGCAAACTATTTACGGTTAGATTCAGCTTAACTCCCTACATGTCTCATTGCTGTTTTGTTAGACATACTAAGATAAAGGCATTAGCCTCTGAGTACATCAGGCCAGCTGTACCTTATTCTTAAAATTAGTCAAAATTTAAAGAAAGTCTTGCATAAAAATAGATTTTTTTTTTTTTTTAATTTAACACTGATAGTTAAGCTTATCGTTTACTGATTCTCAAGACATTTCGATATCCAAGTCCTGGACAGGTTTTGCAGAAATAAAAATCCCAGGAAAGAGTTATTTCTCTTTTGCATATAGGATGTTAACAGCTAAGCAGGAATGGCCCAGGGATGGGCCCAAACATCCTTCTTGCTATGAAAGAGCACTTCTTTGGATACACAGAGAGCAGAAAAAACCCACATTAAATTACTTTGCTACAGCATGTTAAGCATGATGTGGAAAACAGAGGAGTACATTCACTCTGTACCTCCACAGTGGAATGCAATAACAACATAAGCAGTGATAAGAAAAACTGTTTTCAGATGACTTCTGAGTAAAACATCAGTGGCAAGGCAGCAAGTGGCAGGGAAAATGCCTTGTTCAGTGAAGCATTTATGTGTTTGATATCTTTACCAAATTGATTCTGCTTGAGATGTAGTCGTTCAAATTTTAAACCATTTCAATATGTAGCCAATGTACATAAATAATTGGTTCAGTATTTAAACTAGTTGTTTGTGGCTTTTTTTTTTTTTTAGCAAGTTCCTTATAGAAATCTAAATGGCTTTGAAATCAGTCCCAAACCTGAATTATTTCAAAATGTGCCTTATACTGAATGATGACTGGTCTTGACTGTTTGGCCAGTAATGCAATGTGATACTGTGTGGGGAACCAGAGCTCAAAACTAGCAGGGAGAATTTTGCACCTTTAGTTGTCACAGGCTGCAAGTTTAGGAAGGGTAACAGATTATTTTAACCAGTTCACACTGTGCCCAGAGCCAGTCCTCAAAACAAACACAGCAACTTCAAAGACAGTATTATAGGTTCCACTCCAAGCTGAAGACAATCCTGTTTGCACGTTGTGATCAGTTCACTCTTTCCTTTGCAATCTTATATTACACTCCTACTTATGTGAGAGATTATAATGGAAAAATAATAAAAAGTGGTATGTTAAATCTCTGCCAAATATAAGACGCATTTATCATGCTCTCAGTGGAATTTCTTACCATATGTCTCAATGGATTTACTAAAACGAGATTTGTTTTATACCTATAATAGCTATCATTCTTAGAAAGGGCATGTATAGTGTATTTTACAAAAAGAAAGAGTGATGCTTAAGCAGCAGAAAAAAAAAAACATGATACATGAGCACTAAAGAAAGTTCAACCTTTTGGTAAAGCGGTCAAAACCATTTCTTTAGGACTGCTTGTGTAAAGTGGAAGCCAGAAAATAGGGGAGTACTCCTAGAGCTCAGATTGCTCTAGTTTCTAAATTGATGATGACATTTAGCTGACACAGATTAGGTTAATTCAGTTCTTTTTTCATTTCCTCCTTTGGGTCCTGCTGGGTGCCCTGACTGGTGAGGAAAACCATGCTTTGCTAGCTCTAGTTTTGCTTCATGTAGGCAATATTTCAGCTGGCTCCTCCTCTCCCAGTGCCCACCGGCAAAGCAGGTTCTAGAAACTGCCAGCATTGCTCTAGTCTCCCTTCTGAAATAATTCTACCTGTGTGGTAAAGCACACAGCAGGACAAACAATATTCCAGTATGATCTGGCATGGAAGAATAACAGTGCTGCACTAATCTTATCTGGTAGTATTCTGCAGATGTTGGCCATCATGCTAAGGGCATCATAACCTTGAGCAAGTTAGTCCATTGCTAGAACTGGTGGTGAACGGAGTGAAATCCAGTTGGCAGCCAGTCACGAGCGGTGCTCCCCAGGGCTCGGTTCTGGGGCCGGTTTTGTTCAATGTCTTCATCAATGATCTGGATGAGGGGATTGAGTGCACCCTCAGCAAGTTTGCAGATGATACCAAGCTGGGTGGGAGTGTCGATCTGCTCGAGGGAAGGAAGGCCCTGCAGAGGGATCTGGACAGGCTGGATCGATGGGCCCAGGCCAACTGTATGAGTTTCAACAAGGCCAAGTGCCAGGTCCTGCACTTTGGTCACAACAACCCCATGCAACGCTACAGGCTTGGGGAAGAGTGGCTGGAAAGCTGCCCAGCGGAAAAGGACCTGGGGGTGCTGGTTGACAGCCGGCTGAACATGAGCCGGCAGTGTGCNGAACTGGGGCTGTTTAGCTTGGAGAAGAGAAGGCTGAGGGGAGACCTTATAGCTCTCTACAACTACCTGAAGGGAGGTTGTAGTGAAGCGGGTGTTGGACTCTTCTCCCAAGAAACTAGCGATAGGACGAGAGGAAATGGCCTCAAGTTGCATCAGGGGAGGTTTAGATTGGACATCAGGAAGAATTTCTTTACTGAAAGAGTGGTTAGGCATTGGAACAGGCTGCCCAGAGAGGTGGTGGAGTCGTCAACCCTGGAGGCGTTCAAAAAAGGTGTAGACGTGGCACTCCAGGGCCTAGTTTAGGAGTCATGGTGGTGTTAGTTGATGGTTGGACTTGATGATCTTAGAGGTCTTTTCCAACCTTAACGGTTCTATGATTCTATGAACTGTAGCTTTGCATTCAATAAATTTGTCAGGAGGACTGCGTTCTGAGCTGGATAGATAAGATTGATAAGTATTGCATTTTTCTCAAGCAAAGTTGCTTCATGCCCTCCTAGATCCTCATTTAAGCTTGGACACAAAATATAACATGCTTGTTTAACTAAAAATACTACTACTAATAATAATTTAAGCTAGTATTAAGTCTAATTTAAGATTCAGCTTTAAATAATCATATAGAATCTTTTCCTTTGTGCTGCACTACACTAAGTAGAGATCCTGGCACAGGATTGAGGCTCTAGGACCAGCAATAATAAACACAAGCAGACTAAATTCATTTGCATTAAGTGACCAGAATTCCACTAGTCAAGCACGCGACTTATCTGGCTAAAGGTTACACAAGCTAAGAGATCACTGACAGAATGGTCTGGGACATACATAAAACAAGATCTCTAATGCGAAAGAAATTTAATAGAAGTCTACAGCACTGGCATACAAGATATCCATTCATTTACTGCAAATATACGAAGCTACATCTGCTTGCTGATTGATTTCATACTATAGGTAATTCAATTAATTTGGTACAAATATGAAAAGAAACTACAGGTCTTCAGAATAAATACAGTTACATTATTCACATCAAATGACAAACTTACCTTTAAAATAATACCTGAACCAAATATACTTTTCACAACATTAATTACTGCTCTAGCTTCTTTGTATTGCTCAGCAGAGAACTTTGCTTCTTTGTCAGGTTTGTGTTCCACTTACACTTTCAGTCCTTGTTTTACCAAGGACTGGACACCAGTAGGAGAGTCTGCAACCCACTTCTCACCTTTATGTTTCTTTGGTAGCTCCCACAACCAGGTCCTTAGTGAAAACCTATAAAATAAAAGATACAACTAAATACAAAGACTTTCCCCCCCTAGTCCATATCAACTTAGTTTTTATTTAATTCCAAAGGCACAGATTGCATTTCAATATCCAATGGATGTCAGCAGACACAGTTTCTCTAATTCCCTTATGAAATTTGAAAATTCCATCCATATATCAAATATAGTAAATTTTTATGCACATAAGTCATCCTTAAAGTAGTATAATCACTGGCTGATGTTAGTGATATGGTTAGCGTGAGAGAAGGTGGCAGGATTGGGCCCCAAGTTTTCATAAATACCACAGAACATCTCCAGATGATCATTCCACTGTTAGTTTTTATAGTGTCTTCCACAGCCAGCCCACATGGTCTCACACACACATTCATAGATGCCAAAAAAAAAACCCCAAATTAAAGTTTGGTTTATAAAAGGGCCTTGGTTCAGATGCTGCTTATACAAGTTTGCATGCTGTTTACCCTGAAAAAGGTGTGGAACTGACCACAATGAGGTGACAACCTTAATTCCACTCACACATGAGGTGGGAAAACCAATAACAAAGCTGCAGGATTAGGAAAGGACACTTTGTTTTTCCTGGCTTGTGTGTGAATAAACCATGTTTTATTAATGAAGAAATGAAGTCATTTTGTGAAGCAGATTAAGGAACATCTCTCTTCCCCCTTAGCACATATATGCATACAAGCATTTTGAGAAGAGAAATATGTAAATATATATGCCTGATTGTACACACATATCAATGCTAAATACGATGATCCACAGAAGGATGAAGTCCTAGGTTATTATTCTCCTCACTCACTATCCCTTGCAGGCAGTGGAAGATTTTAATTGACTTCAGGGAAGCTGGATTTCTAAGCATTACACTCCCCCTACGCTGAGCACTGGTTCGAGGGCTACATATCACCCAAATCCTGCCTGTGCTTTGAAAACAGAATTTAAGTGATAGAAAGCTACATACTGCTTCCCTGAACTATTTAGATTTACTCTTATGGCTTGATCCTCCAGAACACTGTCAAAACCCAATGCTGTCTATTAAAGTAGTATGCACAGAGAACCAGGCAGATGCCCTGAAAGATGAATCAGTTTCATCCAGATACTGTTCCTGTCCAATTCAACAGCAATGTTCTCATGAACATCGGGTAGACCTGATATTTAGTCCCAAAATAGACCAATTAAAAAAGGGAATCAAATGTTTCACCACATCCATACCCACATCATTTCAGAAATTTTTTCTGCAAATAATGTTTTTCTTTAATATTACATACAATCAAATGCCTGATTGCATACAACTTATTAAAACTTTATTGTCCCCATAATTAACTGGGGATACCCCAAGCTATACATTAATTACAAGCACAGATGCAAAAACTAAAACATGCTTGCTTAAACATACAATGTCAGTTCAATGCCAGAAAACATTCTACAAGAGATTACGCAGACCAAGCAGATACATGTGGCAGGGACATTTCCATTAGAAACACTCTAAACAAAGCCATTTAGTACAGAGCACATTTTGCTTCGAAGATATACACATGGCATTAGAGCAAAGCTGGGAACAACTCTAAGAACTTTAATTGACACTAAGGAAATAACTGTCAGTATTTATAATTCTACAAAGAAAAGTGTCATAACAAGTTCACTGGAAAAATCTCAGTTCCAACCTGCACATGTGTGCATGTTATTTTCAGGCTATTAAGATAAAACTAAAAGAAAATACTTTTTTATTAAAAGGAAAGTCTTTATACGTGAAGTGCTACAGAAAATAGAGGAATTTTTTTTATTTTTTTTTTTCATACACGATCCTGGGAAGATATGTAACCAACTGTTAAAGAAAGAAAATATGCTTCAGATACACTCCTGAAATGAATAGCTCTTCCCCATCCTTCAGGAGGAAGACAGTAATTCATCACTATCAGCAATTACTATACACAATGCACTTGCAGTATCTCAGTTGCTTGCTTAATGAGTAGCAGGTAAAGCAAAATCTCCTTCTAATCCCTGCCCATTCACTCTAGGAAGAAAGGAAATAAGCAGAGAATACCTCTGATGCAAAATCTAAGTAATCCAAAGGAGAAGCAAAAATGGGTTCTGGAAATGCTTAACCTATACCCTGTTCTATCCCATACGGCTAATGGAATTATACAAATAAAAGAAACAAAAGATTTAACCCACAGTAATTTTTGTATCCTAGATTCTTCTAAGGTCAAACAGAAAACCACTGTTCTCATTTTAGGTTTTTTTTTTATCCATAAGAACATTCCAATACTTTGTAAACTGGTTGCACAATATAGGAGGAATTGGTTTTCAGCACTAGCCTTCAATCTGTAGTCAATTCTATAGGTCATCTATATCAACTTCCACTCTTTGATGTTAAGACAACACTGCAGACCAGCATCTGGTCTTCGAGGTTTAGATTTGAGTTTTATATTGGAAATGGTATTTTCATTTATTCACCAAATTTGAAAAGGCTGAATCCTCAAGTCTCTTGCATGACCTATCACTACTTCAGTATCATGCAAGCAAGTATGACTATTACCTTAGAGTGAAATACTATTCTAAAAGTTTGTGCAGTATAGACCACATGGATAAAAAGCATTATAAACCTGCTATTTCTGTTAATACAATTCTTCCCATAGCCACTTTTAGAGGAAAGAAAAAAGTCATCTTTTTATTATCTCCATATATACAAAAGCAGTAAAAGTTCTGGCAGCCCTAGAATCAACAGGATCCAAATCTCCATAAGATTTTTTCTGAAAATTGGCAGTTTAGCTCAAGAGCAAGCCTGTGAAGTAGATAGGTTCAGGCTCATACTTCTCCCCTCCAGTAAACTAGTCATTGGAACACCGTATTCTCAGCCTAAACTTTCACACATTTCAAAGCTCATTATTGTAACTGTCCCCTAAACGGAAAAAAAAAAAGTCTTCAGCACCATGACCCAACAACAAAAAACCGAACAACATAGTCCTAATCCTAAAGACAGACTGTAATCAGGCTAGAATGGGATCTGGAGGTGAGTGTTATTCTCTTCCCTTATACACCTCTTCATTTCATTTGCCAAGCCAGTGATTCATTTCAAATTTGTGCTAATGAAACACAGCATTGTTATAAATCTGGAGCTGCACAAGCTCCCATGAATAGCTTCTTCACTTGCAAACCATACCTATTTCAGGCCTGAGCACATTTTACCAAGTGGTCCAGGGTACATTGCGTATTACTATCTACAATACAGACTACAGACAAGAAATCAGTGGATGAGCTTATAGAAAATAAGGCACTCGAATGCAGAATGCTTGCCTAAGAATAATTAATATGAGCATAGGGTAAACTAAGTCCTCCACTTGTACAGCGGAAAGAATAATTGCAGAAAACTTTACCACTGCATTTGAAGAATCCAGATTATTTCCTTTATTTATGGTTTTAACTAGGATGCATATGAATTAGGTTAATTACTTTTTTTAGGTGCCATGAGCAAAACCACAGGAATATTTCTGAATTTCATGCTCCTGGGACCATCTAGTAATGTAAATAGTTTTGAATAATCATGCATCATGCCCTAAAGCAAGCTTACAGCCTCATTAAGACTATGAGCCAGTGTACATGTACAAGATTAGTTAAACATGCTCCTTTCTGCAGGTCAGTAAAGTAAATTCATTAGTTACGTATCTCTGCTGTACACACAAGTGTTATGTCCTTCCATTAGGAAAAGACAGATAATTTTAAATTACTGAAAATCACTTGTACAATTCTTTTGTTTTAAAATCTTATTTAGCTGTCTCATATGTAGTAGGCCTCCCATATAATTCAACATACTGTTGAACTTGGACATTTGTTTTTAGTAGATTTTGCTTTCTATATTTACATTCATTCTCCCAGCAATAAGATCACTAGTTTTATTATTTCGTTCCACACAGATTGTAGATCCTGCATTCATTCTAATAATTTCTAGTTCTTCCTTTCCGACATAATTAATCTGTCAGACACTTAAAGGTTTAAAATTCCTTTGCAACAACAATTTGGTGCATCCAAGTCAAACCTCCTCCAGAAAATTAAAATTTTCCACAGCTCTTCTCAGTCTGGATATAGTTGGCAGCAATCTAAACCACATTCTTCTGTCATCTGATATTCTAAAGAAACTCTAACAGCTTAGTTTAGGGGAAAAAAAAGTTATATAATATACATATACCCCACTCCAGGCCCAAGCTCATTGGGTAAAGCAATATTTTTTTTGCAATATGCCTTTAGATCTATTGAAAAATAGCAGCTATTGAGGGTTAGCCACTTATGGTGTTATTTGTCCACAGCTGTTCACAGAATATACTAACACTTTTCTAGCAATTGAGGAAAAGGTAGCCCTTCATTGAGAAGTTCACAGTAAAAAAGCCAGGAAAGTCAATTAAAGATTTGTGAAGGAAAAATAGGCATGTTTAAAACATATTTGCATACTCGCTGAACAGTGACGTCCAACAAGACAGTCTCTGGGGTTTTGCCATTGCTTGCAGTGGAAAGGCGAATATATTTGAGGTATATATAGTGAGGCACAGAACATTTATAACTCATTTACATACAGGTAGAGTATCCAGCAAGAGAAAACACCATCTTTTCAACCACAACTTAATCTGTGAAGTCTATTCTAAACACAGAAGCATTAATAACATGAAATGCTTTTTGCAGTCTGCTTTAGAGAAAGGTTAGCATATCTCTTGCTGTTGGGATTTTTTTTTTATTTGGTTTGCAGGGAACTGTCATTATTTGTATGGTGAGATATTTAAAGGCCTCATTTAGGAACAGAAATTAATGCAATAGACATTACAAAAACGTTTTAAAATGTCATTTCAGCTATTCACACAATTGGCTTTAAAGTGGCTAGCTCAAGATTAGCTAGTAGTGTGTATCTATCTGTGGCAGCAAGCCTTATTGCAGCCATATTGTTTGTATATTTACTCTGCCTTTCAAAAGTCTGCCACTGATTACAGTAAAAAAATGCTGCTGTTACACTGTTTGCAGTACATTTGCTATGTTAATCTAGTTTAACTGTGTCTACAGCAGACTGAATAAGAAGTTGCACACACACGTGTACACAAAAGCACATACTCTTAATACCACTGTTTTGTAAAGGTCTAGGTCATTTGATTTTAAGAACAGGAACCACACTTGAGCAATGTTCCTCACATGATTTGTTACACTTTTGCCTTAAAGACTTCCTGCCCTAGGAAATCTTTTAGTTTTTACATTTTATTTAATTCTTTAACATTCTCTAAGCATTTTGAATGAAGTACACTGTTCAAATACTCCTTTATGGCAACGCTTTCCATATTCTATTGATTTCTCTTCATGTTTTCTCAACTTTTACAATGAAATGTTTGAAGAATGTCCCCAAGGAGACAATGGCATATTAATTATAGTTTGGTTTATTCTTACAAGAACAGTAGTTTTGATTATTTTATTATGTTCCAGACAATGATTGCCTAACCAGATAACGTAAGCTAAGTAAAGTAAACTGGAAACAGAGTTTAATTAGAAAAAAACATTGCTTGGAACTTTGTAGTGATGCATTTGTAATTGAGAAATACCCAATAATGCAGTTCACAGCGCAGGGAATATTATTGCAATATCACAGTGACTACCAAGTAATGCAGAAAAAAGCTTTAGCCAAGGAGTAAATAATGCAATTGAAGAAAGGATGTAAAAAGGTAGTGTAATATCACTGTAGAGGATTCCTAATCTTGGTCTTATGCACAAGATTGTTTCCCAGATATAACTATTACAGTGGACAAACGGCTGTTTTAACTTATACCAGACACATTATTCCTCACAAGGTAGTGGGACATTTGGGAAACAGACATATATGCTCTTATCCTCTCATTATTGGCATCACAGCAATAAAACAGTGTCAGAAGTGTTATTTCAGCCCAACATACCTTAAGAGGATCTTCTGGAACCACATGCACAAGTCTTAAAGGCAGCCTGCATCACTATTGTAGTGATATTTGTACAAAGTAGGCTCTAGTCACTTTCGAATTCAGACTCCTGTGTTCATAGAATTAGATACAGATAAATCAGTCTCAGACCACCACAAAAATGCAGCCCAGGAGCTATAAATTGTTCAGCATCACATAAAGTAAATCCTTGCTATCACAGGTAGATTTGGGGGAAAGATTGTGGGGGTTTTGTTTCCTTAAAAAAACCTTAAGAACAGTACATCTGTTAGCATTCCTATTTATAGATAGTGAAAGACTCCACACAAAACCAAAAGGAAGGCAAGAAGATGGGACTGATGAAGACAGGCTGAGAAGGGATATCCTCTAAAATTTTTGTTCTGTATAGAACTGCATGAATGACCATGCATCTCAATTCATTCAACTGACAGTTTCATTACATAAACAAGTCTACCAGACCTGATGAGATGCATCCCAGGGTCCTGAGGGAATTGGTTGATGTAGTTGCCAAGGCATTCTCCATCATATTTGATGGCAGTCAGGCAAAGTCCCCAGTGACTGGAAAAATGGGAACATCACACCCATTTTTTAAAATGATGAGGACCTTGGGAACTACCAACCAGTCAGCCTCACCTCGGTGCTCAGCAAGATCATGGAACGGATCCTCCTGGAAGTTATGTCAAAGCATAGGGAACACAGGCATATCTTCATCAATCACAGACAATGGGATTGAGTGGACCCTCAGCAAGTTTGCACATAACACCAAGTTGAATGATGTAGTTGATACCTTGAGAAAAGGGATGCCATCCAGAGGGAGCTTGACAGGCTTGAGGAGTGGGCCCATGTGAACCTCATGAAAGTCAACAAGGCCAAGCACAAGGTCCTGCACCAGGTTGGTGCAAACCCCAATATCAATACAGGCTGGGGGATGAATTGTTTGAGATCAGCCCTGTGGAAGAGGACTTGGGGATACTGGTGGATGAAAAATTGGATATGAGCTGGCATTGTGCACTTGCAGCCTGGAAATCCAATTGTGTCCTGGGCTGCATAAAAAGAAGTGTGGCCAGCAGCCCAAGGGAGGTAATTCTACCCCCTCTGCTCTGCTCTTGTGAGACCCACCTGGAGTACTGTATCCAGCTCTGGGATCCCCAGCACAAGACAGACATGGACCTGTTGGAGCAGGTCCAGGAGGGCCACAAAACTGATCAGGGCTGGAACACATCTCCTATGAAGACAGACAGAGTTAGGGTTTAGCCTGGAGAAGAGAAAGCTCTGGGAAGACCTTTCAATACTTAAAGGGGTTTCTAGGAAAGATGGAGAGGGACTTTTTACCACGGCCTGTAGCAACAGGACAAATGGCAACAGTTTTAAACTGAAAGGGGGTAGATTTATATTATAGATGTATATAAGGAAGAAGTTTTTTTACAAGGGTGGCAAGTCACTGGAACAAGTTGCCCAGAGAAGCTGTGGATGCCCCAGCACTGGAAGGGTTCAAGGCCAAGTTGGTCAGGGCTTTGAGCAACCTGATCTAGTGAAAGATGTCCCTGCCCATGGCAGGGGGTTGGATTAGATCTTTAAAGATCCCTTCCAATCCAAACCACTCTGATTTATTAGCCAAGAAATAAGTCTCTGTAGATCATCAGTGTTCCTCAAAGCATCTGTATATACTCATGTTTATCAGGGATATTCATGACCTCATCTTGTCCTCATTAGGAGTTGAAATACAATAAGCATCCTTTCTAATTAGGCTTTTAGTAAACAAACAAGCTCTTAAATGCTTACAGAATAGCACACAGTATATTCATCTTATGTTTGTCACAAAACACCAACGCCACTGTGACACTAAGTTCCTACAGCTCTGCCTGCTGTCTACACTTCCCTGAAGCTTTAGTGGAATTTATTTACTCTGAAATTTCATCTTTCTGTTCCTTCAGGTATTTTCCTTAACCACCACACCAGTATATTAACTGACAGTAGAAAAAATTGAGCACAAATTTCCTATACTCTTATTAATTTTTCCTTCGATGTCAGTTTTGCAATTTATTTTGTGTGTTCCATTGCACACTATGCCATCTGAAATGAGCTTCAGGGCTGACAACCTACAGAAATCATAAGAGTGGCCTCTATCAAAAATAAATGCAATTGTTTTCTCTTCCTTTGAATTGAGGTCCCTAATACTAAAATTCTCTGAATGCACAGTTCTATTGTATTTTTAAATAAGCTTACGCAACCCTTTTTTCCTGAAAACTGTGATCATATGTTGTCAGCTAAGTTCTCTCCTAACTGGTCTAGTGAAACAAGCAACAGCTTTCATCTAAACCCTACCCACATTTTCCTTCTGAAGAGATGCACAAACAGACTGAGTTCTTTGAGCACACTTGTGAATTTGCTTTGTAGCACAGCCAGACACTACCACATTTTTATATAGGCAGCATCCTTCAAATAAAGTTCAAGAGCAAAGGCCTTTACAGGCTGATTACAAAACCTGTAAGACTGATTTCCACCTTCAGTGTAAAGCATTCAGATTTTAGGCAACAAATATGACAACCTAGGCAAACAAACTTCAGCTAGTATCATGAACCACTTAACCCAAGACTTGGTTGGGTCCTCATACTGGAAGAATTATTTTACACTATTATTGTAAGTTACATGAATGTTATAGACAAAGTTAAGCAAAGAAAATAAACCTTACTGCATTGCTGGTACTATTTCCTTTCTAACATCAATGCTATCCTTGCCCTTTTACACACACTCCAAGTGTCCTATTTCTGTGTGGGAATGTCCTGTCAAATTGTCTTACCATCATGTTACTATTATTGCTGTGGCTCTTGGGCCTGTTTATAAGTCTGCATCATTAGTAAGGAGGCAAATTATCTACCCATTTTATTACTATAAAATCATTTATTTACATTAGAAAAATGAAAAGAATTACCTTCTCACAGTATACAAGTCTCTCATTTTCTAGATGCCCAGCCTGAGGCACTCATGAGTGGGATTCATTTTAACTAATTTTAGACATCTAATTTTTAGATGTGTAGCCTGAACTAGTTCAATTGCTTCCTTCAAAGTCAGAAGGAAAAAAAACGTTTTCACAAGGTGTTTCAGTTGCCCTGTCTCAGACTTTTTACTAAGAGGTCAATTATCACCTGGACGGACATAGTGAGAATAAATGTCTGCAAAAAAGGGAACTGCACACTGAACAGTAACAGGAGAAAACACAGTATTCTATGAGCATTTTTCATTGGAAAGAACAAATACTGTTATAATACAAATGTCCAGGCATTAAAGATGTACTATCATAACTTTTAGAAATGTTAGCATAGCACCCTTAATGCACCCCCACTCCCCCCCAAAAAAAAAATCTATAAGCACATCAACAGTATTGTGAAAGCAATTTCTTTAGAGAACAATATCTCTTCATAAGGACTACCAAAACAACATGAATGGAATGATTCTGAGGGGAAATTCTTAAGCATTTATCCTTACAAAACATTACACAGCAACTTAAAAATAAAATCTACTGAAAACAATCTGTTTCGCAGCAAAATATGGAACTCTTGACCTATGAAGTAAAAGACAGGGTTGTGTTTTGGGTTTGGGGTTTTTTGGTTGTTTAGGGGTTTTTTTTTAAATTATTACATTGAGTAAGACTTGTTCTCAGACTTTCCCAAGACAAATGAATAATACCTTATTACAACATCACCACATCCTGTATATTATTGTACAATCTAACTTTTGAGCTGTCATTGATGTACTTCAAGAAAATTAACTGTAGAAAGTTATTTTTGTTT